>CM046789.1:5097603-5172603 GCA_025617405.1 Perca schrenkii | reverse complement strand
GTGTGTGTGTGTGTGTCTGTGTGTGTGTGTTTACTGAATACGTGTGGTACATAATCTTGGTAAGAAATTTGTCAACATTTTAGTAAATCACAAAGCGTTGAACCTCATAATTAAATACTAGATTAGGGAAAAACTGCAAAAAGGTCGCTCCCCCCCCTCATATACTATATGAAGACTACAGACCTGAGTTCATGTCCAGCACAGACTGAGAGAGAGACAGAGAGAGAGAGAGAGAGAGAGAGAGAGGGAGAGAGAGACAGTGAGTTGGCCTCTTTGTATTCATATGTTTGACTATTACAGCCACAAGCTAATTTCTACAGCAATTGAGAACAATTGAATAGTTTATAAAGACTGTAGCGTTCACATATACAGGCAGGCGCTATCTTGGGAAAACAGACACGATCAGTCGAACGTTTGTCTATTAACCCCCTAGCTATCTTATCTTATATCTCAGAATCAGGACACATCTTTTTCCCTACAATCTTTAATATTCCACTACATTAACACAGGAAATAACACCCTATCAGTCACCTGTCGTCACATATTCCCTCCATTTAAAGATCAGTAGGAGTTCGGTCTACCCTGGCTGTAGATAGGTGGGCCAACAAATTTTTTTTGTCTCAGTGCAAGTAATTAGGTTGTTTTTTTTGTCTTTTGTTGGCTCACTTTTACTCACAACATGCTAACCGGCAACATAGGATTCCATTCACTACGCTAAGCTAACTAGCAGCGGACTATAACGATGCATGCACAAAAAATGCGTTTGCCCACCTATCTACAGCTAGGAGAGACCCCACCTATCTACAGCTAGGGGAGACCCCACCTATCTACAGCTAGGGGAGACCCCACCTATCTACAGCTAGGAGAGACCCCACCTATCTACAGCTAGGGGAGACCCCACCTATCTACAGCTAGGAGAGACCCCACCTATCTACAGCTAGGGGAGACCGTGATAAGCCCTATTTCAACAAACGGTGGCGTACCCTTTAACTGGCATGTGGCAGCCAGAAGTGGCATGTTTTTCACTGTGAGACGTAAAATATAACTTACAACGTAACATTTCGTTAAAATATACAGTACAGGCCAAAAGTTTGGACACACCTTCTCATTCAATGTGTTTCCTTTTTATTTTCATGACTATTTACATTGTAGATTCTCACTGAAGGCATCAAAACTATGAATGAACACATATGGAATTATGTACTTAACAAAAAAAGTGTGAAATAACTGAAAACATGTCTTATATTTTAGATTCTTCAAAGTAGTCACCCTTTGCTTTTTTTGATAACTCTGCAAACCCTTGGTGTTCTCTCAATGAGCTTCATGAGGTAGTCACCTGAAATGGTTTTACCTTCACAGGTGTGCTTTGTCAGGGTTCATTAGTGGAATTATTTCCCTTATTAATAATCACAGTTTGATACATGAAACGTTAATGTTAGGCTACTGCTCTGCTTTCTGCTCCAGACTCGGCTTAAAGCCGTTGTTGTCATATAGCAACCGAGCGTCTCTAGCCAATTTCAGCTGCACAAGCTCCAAAATAACTAATCAGGCGGTATTTAACTCCTAATAAGACCGTAGAGACATGCCTATAGGTAGCAGTATACAGCGCTATGTTTAACTCCTAATAAGACTGTAGAGACATGTCTATAGGTAGCAGTATACAGCGCTATGTTTAACTCCTAATAAGACTGTAGAGACATGCCTATAGGTAGCAGTATACAGCGCTATGTTTAACTCCTAATAAGACTGTAGAGACATGCCTATAGGTAGCAGTATACAGCGCTATGTTTAACTCCTAATAAGACTGTAGAGACATGCCTATAGGTAGCAGTATACAGCGCTATGTTTAACTCCTAATAAGACTGTAGAGACATGCCTATAGGTAGCAGTATACAGCGCTATGTTTAACTCCTAATAAGACTGTAGAGACATGCCTATAGGTAGCAGTATACAGCACTATGTTTAACTCCTAATAAGACTGTAGAGACATGCCTATAGGTAGCAGTATACAGCACTATGTTTAACTCCTAATAAGACTGTAGAGACATGCCTATAGGTAGCAGTATACAGCACTATGTTTAACTCCTAATAAGACTGTAGAGACATGCCTATAGGTAGCAGTATACAGCACTATGTTTAACTCCTAATAAGACTGTAGAGACATGCCTATAGGTAGCAGTATACAGCACTATGTTTAACTCCTAATAAGACTGTAGAGACATGCCTATAGGTAGCAGTATACAGCACTATGTTTAACTCCTAATAAGACTGTAGAGACATGCCTATAGGTAGCAGTATACAGCGTTATAGAAAGCCGAAGTCCCGCCCCTTCCGGTGGACCTCATGGGACCTAAACTCGGAAAAAATATGAACGGTAGTGAACGGGGAGAGGCAAATTGGATTACAAATATGATGTTCGTCCATTTAAAAGATAAGTTTTCAACGGAAGAAAGTCTCAGTTAGCCGTAGGTTTGTCGTAGTACCACTTAGTTTAGTGTGAAACCGCTCAGTGGACTACATCTCCCAGTGGACTACATCTCCCGTCTCACACAATCTACGTCACCTAGCTTGATGCTCGGCTTGCTCGCTAGCTAGCTAGCTTAGCTCTGTTAAACAACACATGTAACGTTATCTTAACTGCTGTGTTTTATCCAGTCAAGTGTTCAGCAGAGAAGCAAAAGAACGAGAGAGATCTTCTGATCATTAGAGTAACGTTACATCCCCGGTACGATACACAGAGACATCGTAGCTTCAGAGAGACGTCATCCATGAAGTTTGTAGTCTTTCTAATTACGTATTTTCACAGTCTGATACTTCAACAGTTTAACAACAAACTGAGACTTTCTTCGGTTGAAAAATTGTTTTAAATTGACGAACATCATATTTGTAATCCATGGCTTAATTTCAAACAGGATCAAAAAATAATTATCATCTCTCCACTGACTCTAGTTCATATTTTTTCCAAATTAAGGTCCCATGGAGCGGAAGTAGAAGGGCGTGACTTCGGCTCTCTATGTGTACGACTTCTTCATTTGGTTACAACAAAGACAAAAGTGCTAAAAAATTGTAGAAAACCACAATGTTTACTATGTGTGATGCACGACGTAGCCATCTTTGAAAGTGAACTCGGTGTCCTCTGAGTTCAGACGACTTGACGAGACGTATATATACGACCTCGGGGGCGTTCTTTTTGCAACTTCCGGTTCGTAACTCCGCAAAACGACTCGTAGATCGACTTCGGTGGACAAAACGAACGCACCATGAGATGAGAAGGGTATGTATGGACTTGTCTAACTCTGGGGGGTTACAGTGAATAAGACAAAGTCCCAATAAGTCGGCATTTTCCTTTTAAAGATTCAAAAGTTCTGGAGGCAAACAACGTCTGCAGCAGATGTAACTTTGTCATTATGTGAGGTATTTCAGAGCCTTTCCAGCTGCATGTTTTCCCTCTCTAATGGCTGTCTAATCCCTCAGTTAATGCGTATGTAATGTAATGGGGGGTCAACGGGGACGTGGCAGAGTGGCCAATCATCACTGCCGTTTCCTCTCTCTTCACACTGTGATAATAGCCCTCCTCTTCACACCTTCCTGCTATCAACATGTCCTCAACTCACCCGCATTCACACTATGGTTTTAGAGGTTGTTTTTTTTCTCTTTCTCTCGTAAATTTGTGATTTGTCATTCACACCGCGGCTTATCTGCGCCTCAGTTTCAACCCTTTGTGGTGCAGATGTTTGCGACCTTTCAGGGCCTATTCAGTCGCTCTCTTTCTGTCTCCATAAGAACAGCCTGTCCCGCTCAAAACGCTCAATGTGTGAAAATAGAATAGAATACGTTTTTATTGTCATTGGACAGCAGCTGTCCAGTGGATTTTTTCCCACAACTCACCCGCAGTGGTACACAAATAACATGACAGTACCCTTACAAAGGCAAAAGGACACAGAATAAAAACAATGAATATAGTAAATACAAATAATAATATAAAAAAAAATTCAGATATTGCACATCTGTATTTGCAGAAAGACACATGGGTAGAAACTGTTCATACAGTACAGGCCAAAAGTTTGGACACACCTTCTCATTCGATGCGTTTCCTTTTTATTTTCATGACTATTTACATTGTAGATTCTCACTGAAGGCATCAAAACTATGAATGAACACATATGGAATTATGTACTTAACAAAAAAGTGTGAAATAACTGAAAACATGTCTTATATTTTAGATTCTTCAAAGTAGCCACCCTTTGCTTTTTTTATTAATAAGGGAAATAATTCCACTAATGAACCCTGACAAAGCACACCTGTGAAGGTAAAACCATTTCAGGTGACTACCTCATGAAGCTCATTGAGAGAACACCAAGGGTTTGCAGAGTTACCAAAAAAAGCAAAGGGTGACTACTTTGAAGAATCTAAAATATAAGACATGTTTTCAGTTATTTCACACTTCTTTGTTAAGTACATAATTCCATATGTGTTCATTCATAGTTTTGATGCCTTCAGTGAGAATCTACAATGTAAATAGTCATTAAAATAAAAAGGAAACACATTGAATGAGAAGGTGTGTCCAAACTTTTGGCCTGTACTGTATGTCTGGATGTGCCAGCCTTCATGGACCGCTACAACCAGGCAGAGCGACGCTAGTTGGTAGATTAAACTTTTGCCGTATCCCTTCGGCAAAACTCCTGCCACTGCCCGATGTGAGTCGAGCGCAGATGTGAGTCGCGCACGCTCAGCTTTAATGACCCTCTGTAGCGCCTCCTAAAAAACAGTATATGTGTGTGCTTTGAGATGAGATAGAAAAATGTATCTTGAGGGAATCTTTGTGCAGCAGTTGCAAATACTACGGCATGTATTAGGGAATACTACGGCATGTATTAGGGAATACTACGGCATGTATTAGGGAATACTACGGCATGTATTAGGGAATACTACGGGATGTATTACCTAAAATGAATCATTAATTACCCCCTTCTTAGAAATAATTGCCTCAAATTACTTTCTGGTGCACTCAGTGTTTTCATTGCTTCAGTTAAATAAGTTGTTGGGGAAGAAGACTGAGAACCAGTTCCCAAAACACCTAATACACAATCTAATCTCACGAGTGTCTTCACCTAAGTGTGTGTGTGTGTGTGTGTGTGTGTGTGTGTGTGTGTGTGTATGTGTCTCTGTGTGTGTGTGTGTGTGTGTCTGTGTTTGTGTGTGTGTGTGTGTGTGTGTATGTATGTATGTATGTATGTATGTATGTATGTATGTATGTATGTATGTATGTATGTATGTATGTATGTATGTGTGTCTGTGTTTGTGTGTGTGTGTGTGTGTGTGTGTGTATGAATGTATGTATGTATGTATGTATGTATGTATGTGTGTCTGTGTGTGTGTGAGTGTGTGTTTGTGTGTGTGTGTGTGTGTGTGTGTCTGTGTGTGTGTGTGTGTGTGTGTGTGTGTGTGTGTGTGTGTGTGTGTGTATGTATGTATGTGTGTGTGTGTCTCTGTGTGTGTGTGTGTGTCAGTGTGTGTGTATGTATGTGCATTATGTATGTCTCTATGTCTATGTATGTATGTGTATTATGTATGTCTCTATGTCTATGTGTGTGTATGTGTGTGTGTGTGTGTGTGTGTGTTGACAACATTGTAGTAAATATTTCCGGTGCATCACAAAGCGTTCCCGTTATGATACCAGCAGACAAGCTAATCCAGCACAAATGAGTGCATAAAAAGTCACCAAAATGACGTATTTGAACCTCATAATTAAATAAATTAAAAAAAGACCCCACACCCACTTCCACCAGGCAGGCTACATGTCTCTATTAAGTCCTCTGTCTCACCCTGATTGGCTGAGAGAGGAAACACACCAAGCTGCTCTCAACCCCTGTTTAGGGTTTTAGGAGCCGCTGCTCTGCACAACAGGTGATCTGAAGAACCGTCCAATCAGCTAAGAGGAAAAGGAGAGCAAATACCAAAAATATGGGACTCTTTCACCCTGTTTGCTTGTTGTTTTTAGCATCAATTAACTAATAAAAACCACACTTATCAGAAAATAATAAGTATTTCCCAAGATGTCACAGCAACATAACAGGGATGAGTATTAAATATAAGTTATGATTTGGAGGGTGAAGTTTTCCTTTAAAGGTCCCATGGCATGAAAATTTCACTTTATGAGGTGTTTTAACATTAATATGAGTTCCCCCAGCCTGTCTATGGTCCCCCAGTAGCTAGAAATGGTGATAGGTGTAAACTGAGCCCTGGGTATCCTGCTCTGCCTTTGAGAAAATGAAAGCTCAGATGGACCAATCAGGAATCTTCTCCTTATGAGGTCATAAGAGACTTTTTTTTCTGCAAAAATGTGTGCCTTTTCTGCATCAAGTTATTGTGCAAATGTCTTTAATTATGTAAAAGGGAAATTAAAGGGGTGATAGAATGATTATATAGAGTATTTCACACTGTTCCTTATGGTCTCCTAATGGGATATGTAACATTGGTTGGGCTAAAAATGGTCTGGTTGATATTTTATTGGCCCTTATGCATCCCTGTGTTTTGGCTCTATTTGAAACAAGAGATTTTCTTCCAAATATGGTATGCTCGTGAATATTTAGATGAGCTGCGCGCTGATTGGTTGAGCGAATTGCCATAGGCAGACCTTAGAGATGCGCGCTGATTGGTTGAGCGAATTCCCAATACACACACATTAGAGAAGCGACAGAATCTCATATTCCAGACACTGCAATGTTTCATTACCAAATTCACTTCTGAGACTTTTTTATGTGAGAAATCAACTATATAAAGCTCAAATATGGGCCGTTTTACGAGAATTGATGGCTAATTGCAAATATGGTAAGACTGTGTGTCGGACTTCAGCGGCGGTGCTGCTGCCTCGCAGCACGGCCTGCCTTCCTTCACAGACCCCGGCCTGCTGTGAGCTCCGTTAGGCTGGCAGCCCTGACAGAGCTCCAGGGCCTGCAGCTCCCCTCTTCCTGCTAGCTAGCTAAATGGCCCGTTGTGTGAGAGTGAGAGCGCGGTCAGAGAGCTTGTTACACCAGCAATCTCTTACCACATGTTACACACAATGTCACGCCACTTAGCTAGCTATACAACATCTAAATGTCTTATAAAGCTAACAACGGTGTCCGATTTCAAGTTAATATTTGTGAAGTTTAGCTAGGTGTTTCGTTAGCTGCGACTGTCCCTTCAATCCTATCTATGTGTAGCTACAAATCACGGCTAGTTAGCTTCATTTTTGGTCGTAATTCGAGTATTTACAGTTTGAATTTCGTCAAGCCAGTTATGCAACATCTAACTAAATGTCTTATAAAGCTAACAACGGTGTCCGATTTCAAGTTAATATTTGTGAAGTTTAGCTAGGTGTTTCGTTAGCTGCGACTGTCCCTTCAATCCTATCTATGTGTAGCTACAAATCACGGCTAGTGAGCTTCATTTTTGGTCGTAATTCGAGTATTTACAGTTTGAATTTCGTCACGCCAGTTATACAACATCTAACTAAATGTTTTATAAAGCTAACTACGGTGTCCGATTTCAAGTTAATGAATATTTGTGAGCTGTAAGGGTTTCGTTAGCTGCAACTGTCCCTACAATCCTATGTGTACATATTGTGGCTAGTAAGCTTCATTTTTGGTCGTAATTCGAGTATATTTACAGTTTGAATTTCGTCACGCCACTTACACATCTAACTAAATGTTTTATAAAGCTAACAACGGTGTCCGATTTCAAGTTAATGAATATTTGTGAGCTGTAAGGGTTTCGTTAGCTGCGACTGCCCCTTCAATCCTAGCTATGTGTAGCTACAAATCAAGGATAGTTAGCTTCATTTTCGGCGTAATTCAGAGTAGCTATATTTACAGTTTGAATTTCGTCAAGCCAGTTATACAACAGCTAACTAAATGTCTTATAAAGCTAACAACTGTCAGATTTCAAGTTAATGACTTTTTATGAATTCCAGAGGAATTCTAAGAAGAGGCTAGCTATAGCTAGCCTCCTCTAGCTATAGCTCCATCCAGCCGCAGCCTCTATCAATGAGACTCGCCGACAACAGGCGTGTATTTCACCGATCGTTTGTTTAAATAACTCAACACATTATAATTACACACATTATAAGATTAACTGGAACCTGTGGTAATAGATTGCTGGCGTAACAAGCTTTCTGACCGCGCTCTCACTCACACACACCTGGCATTAGGAAGAGGGGAGCTGCAGGCCCTGGAGCTCCGTCAGAGCACCAGCGTTGATAATCCATTATCCAAAAACCGGTGACTTTGCGCGGGTATGGAGTGCTGTCGGCTGCTAGCCCTAACAGAGCTCTATCGAGCTCAGAGCAGGCCGGGGAGTGTGAAGGAAGGCAGGCTGGGCGGCGAGGCAACAACACAGGCAGCACCCGCGCTGAACTCCGACACACAGTCGGACAAAATTTGCAATTAGCCATCCATTTTCGTAAAACGGCCCATATTTGAGCTTTACATAGTTGATTTCTCGCATAAAAAAGTTTCAGAAGTGAATTTTGTAATTCAATAGCAGAGATCTGCGCAACCTAGATTCAGAAGACTACCTGATCTCAGGTCAGTTGTGTAGCCTACGTAAATGTTGGGGCGTGACCGTTCTCTTAATACACATGGGCTGACAAAGGTTCCGGTTTTTGGGAGGTTGACGACAACTTCCAGCTTTGTTGGGATTCGCACGTTTTCAGTGGCAGTTTCAAAATATGAGATTTTCATAGTAAAGGGGTGTCAGTGGGATTTTGAGCTTCTATGTATGTCCTATTTACCCACCGAACTGTCGTTATTCAACTATGGCAGGGTAAAATCGGTTTTGCATTCTATCACCCCTTTAACTGTTTTTTTGGGGTGGGCAGGTATGATTCTTGTGCCTGAGTTTTGGATCAGAAGGTTTAACAAAGACTAAAACTATATTTGTAAAGGGCACTGGATGACTTGAGCCTTTAGAATTTAAAAAAAAGTATGTTTGCTTATTGAAGCAATAACGACACTTGTGAAAAAAATGAATGTATAAAAAGACGACTGCAGGTGACATTTCAGGTGAAATATGGAGTTAAACTTGTGAAATATGGAGCCTGGAAACACCGAGAGTCTGCAGCACTTTGTAACAAAAATAAAACCATCAGTCACACAACACGAAATCAGGCCTGCAGGGCAAACTGCTGCGGCCCAGTCAGAGCGTGTTCACACTTTCAAAAAGACGTCAGCATTACGGCGATAAAAGAGCTGCTAGGCATCCAGACACAGTGTAGCTGCTGTGGGAATTGAACCTGTGACCTCTCAGCCTGAGGGGTAAGCGGACCGGAAACCGTGTCCAGAACCGAGGCGAGAGCGACTCGTATTCATTTTGTGCGGATTATAAAGCGGCCAGCCTTTAATCAGGTCGTTCACAGCACCCTGGCCTGAGCAATCCTGTAACCAGATGAAAGCTTGCAGCACACAGAGGCTCATCTGAGGAAAGACAAGTGGAGATGTGTTTCCCAGGACGGCAGCGTTTAATCGGCACCATACCATGAATGTGACAAAATCCGACTCTAATTGGAGGGAAATGCGGCTCACGAAATGTGCTTCACTTACACAGAAAATTGCATGCTGTTCTCATGAACGATTTGCACCAACATGTTCTCACTCCCTATCTCGTATAATACGGACGCTTGGTCAGGTGGCTTTGGCATTTTATTGGCGTTAAAAGTCTCCTTTAGCGTCATATCTAAACGCATTCTATTGGACGCTACTATTGACGCAGTTAGGTTAAGGAACAGATCGTGGGTGGGCTTATAAAAGGTACGTTTCTGCGACACATGGGACAATGATGGGACAGTTGGGTTTAGGTAAAGAAGAACGGGACAGTTGGGTTTAGGTATGACCTGTCTCTCTTAGTTACGCTGTTATAGTTCTAGATTGCCGGGGGACTTCCTTCCTTTGACACACTGAGCTGCTCTCTCCTCTCCCTTTCTATTACTATTACTATTACTATTTGCGTGTATCCCGTCCCGGAAATGCTAGTTACTAATCCTAGCTTCTGGGAGTTTCCCCGAGTCCTTATGTTTTTTTCCCCCAGCGTATTTCCTTGGAGAACGTTGGCACCAAGATCCTGGTTCCAGCTGTCGCCGTGGTCCTGCTGCACTCCTTGCTGAGCTCAACGGTGCCCTGCTGCGTCCTGCTGAACCCTGCAGCTTCCCGCTACATCCAGTCACTGTTCCATTATTAATGTGACTATTATCGCCACTGTTCATCACACCCCCAACCGGCACGTCAGATACCGCCTACCAAGAGCCTGGGTCTGTCCGAGGTTTCTTCCCAAGAGGGAGTTTTTCCTCGCCACTGTCGCACTGCTTGCTCTTGAGGGAATTACTGTAATTGTTGGAATTGTTGGTTGCTTTGTAAATTATAGAGTGTGGTCTAGACCTACTCTATCTGTAAAGTGTCTCGAGATAACCTATGTTATGATTTGATACTATAAATAAAATTGAATTGAATTGAATTAAAGAAGAATGGGACAGTTGGGTTTAGATAAAGAAGAACGGGACAGTTGGGTTTATTAAAGAAGAACGGGACAGTTGGGTTTAGGTAAAGAAGAACGGGACAGTTGGGTTTAGGTAAAGAAGAACGGGACAGTTGGGTTTAGATAAAGAAGAACGGGACAGTTGGGTTTATTAAAGAAGAACGGGACAGTTGGGTTTAGGTAAAGAAGAACGGGAAAGTTGGGTTTAGGTAAAGAAGAACGGGACAGTTGGGTTTAGGTAAAGAAGAACGGGACAGTTGGGTTTAGGTAAAGAAGAACGGGAAAGTTGGGTTTAGGTAAAGAAGAACGGGACAGTTGAGTTTAGGTAAAGAAGAACGGGACAGTTGAGTTTAGGTAAAGAAGAACGGGACAGTTGAGTTTAGGTAAAGAAGAACGGGACAGTTGGGTTTAGGTAAAGAAGAACGGGACAGTTGGGTTTAGGTAAAGAAGAACGGGAAAGTTGGGTTTAGGTAAAGAAGAACGGGACAGTTGGGTTTAGGTAAAGAAGAACGGGACAGTTGGGTTTAGGTAAAGAAGAACGGGACAGTTGGGTTTAGATAAAGAAGAACGGGACAGTTGGGTTTAGGTAAAGAAGAACGGGACAGTTGGGTTTAGGTAAAGAAGAACGGGACAGTTGGGTTTAGATAAAGAAGAACGGGACAGTTGGGTTTAGGTAAAGAAGAACGGGACAGTTGGGTTTAGATAAAGAAGAACGGGACAGTTGGGTTTAGGTAAAGAAGAACGGGACAGTTGGGTTTAGATAAAGAAGAACGGGACAGTTGGGTTTAGATAAAGAAGAACGGGACAGTTGGGTTTAGGTAAAGAAGAACGGGACAGTTGGGTTTAGGTAAAGAAGAACGGGACAGTTGGGTTTAGATAAAGAAGAACGGGACAGTTGGGTTTAGGTAAAGAAGAACGGGACAGTTGGACAAGTGGGACACGATCCAGGTCTCCTAGGGTGAAAGTCCTGTGTTGTTTGACCCATCCATCACCCCAGCCAACCTCCCTACGCAGAATTTCGTGCTTTCATACAACTCGCTACCGTAGTCTCTCTTAATACTACGTCATTTTCAAAAGCCACGTAGCTGCTGCTCTGCCCGGTGCGTTCTACAAACACGCTGAAGGGTGAAGTTTGCGTCGTATCTGATGCTGACAGCCACTGCCCAAGCGTCCATGTTTTTCTAATTCGGAGTGAGAATGGGTTGTGTACAAAGGACCTGAACTATTATTATTAATTTGATAATTAGTCGATTTTGACGGCATATATTATCCAGCATATTGTTTTAGGGTTAGAAGAAATTGAGTCTATTGCTGAAACCATCCCTGAAGAAAATTAAACCAAAGCCTCCTTTACTTTTCATAGCCACACAACAAAAATTCCCAGATCCAAATCACTATAAACATTTAATCAATGGCTCTTAGGCTCAAGTCCAAACTGTCTGCCAAATCCCATGGAGATCTGTTCGGAAGGTTTTAGAGAAATCCTGCTCTCAGACAGCCAGACAAACTGATCCTGCAGCAGCTCCTGCTGACATATTTCACCCCAGTGATCAGAGATTCTTGAACCTACATGCAGCAGCTGTCTGTGTAATGATATATTTCAGAAAAGTTGTTCTGCACTGTTGCCTCTTTACCTTAAAGCAGCAACGACATCTCTTCGATTTTGGAGCTGCGATTACCACAAACCGGTCTGGGCAAACTGATTTTTTCTTTAAAGTTAAAGGTCCCATGACATTGTGCTCTTTGGATGCTTTTATGTAGGCCTTAGTGGTCCCCTAATACTGTATCTGAAGTCTCTTTTATATAGACCTTAGTTGTCCCCTAATACTGTATCTGAAGTCTCTTTTATATAGACCTTAGTGGTCCCCTAATACTGTATCTGAAGTCTCTTTTATATAGACCTTAGTGGTCCCCTAATACTGTATCTGAAGTCTCTTTTATATAGACCTTAGTTGTCCCCTAATACTGTATCTGAAGTCTCTTTTATATAGACCTTAGTGGTCCCCTAATACTGTATCTGAAGTCTCTTTTATATAGACCTTAGTGGTCCCCTAATACTGTATCTGAAGTCTCTTTTATATAGACCTTAGTGGTCCCCTAATACTGTATCTGGGGGGCAAAGTGGAGGGTGGGGGTGTGGTCTTGACCAACTGCCACTTTGCTTGTTTGAAAGCCATGATGTCTCTCTCTCTCTCTCTCATGGGTGGGCCAAATTCTCTTGGTGGGCAAAGCAGAGAAAGGGGAGGTAACCTTGCTCCTCATGACCTTATAAGGAGAAGATTCCTGATTGGCCCATCTGAGCTTCCATTTCCTCAAAGGCAGAGCAGGATACCCAGGGCTTGGTTTACACCTATCACCATTTCTAGCCACTGGGGGCCATAGGCAGGCTGGAGGAACTCATATGAACATGCTGTACATGCTGTAAACTCAGATGGGTTCTGATTGGCTGTCAGTGTCTCTCTATATCGTGCCATGCTGTAAACTCAGATGGGTTCTGATTGGCTGTCAGTGTCTCTCTATGACGTGCCATGCTGTAAACTCAGATGGGTTCTGATTGGCTGTCAGTGTCTCTCTATGACGTGCCATGCTGTAAACTCAGATGGGTTCTGATTGGCTGTCAGTGTCTCTCTATGACGTGCCATGCTGTAAACTCAGATGCGTTCTGACTGGCTGTCAGTGTTTCTATCGCTCATAAAATCTCTCTGAAAGTGATCCCAAAGATATCGTTCTCCACTGTCATTGTCGTCATAGTTGTAGTGTGGACTACACCATCCACTTGAGTTAGAACGATTTTTAAAACTATATATTTACAGTTATCGTTATAGTTATCATTCCTGGTGTGGACGGCCCTTAACACATAAATGATCACTTTGTATCTCTGAAAAATGAAACACTTCCTTAAATCAGTTGATCAGCTTCATCAGTTCATTTTGCCTTCAGCATGAAGCATCTATACGGCCATTCAGGCCCTAAAGTAACCTTATCCCCCCTCCCAATAAATGCCAGATGAATGGACAACAGAATTTAAACTTAACTGTCGTCGCCGTTGCTGTGGCACCTTTACCCGCAGAACTGGATTTTAATAAGACATTACCACTGTAAAGGAGCTAAGGTTGCATTTGTTTTAATAGAAAAAAGGCAAAATAATTGTAGGATTATGAAATTCTTTTATACTGTGTGTTATGTGTGTAGTGATTGAGCCACGAGGTTGATCACTTACACTTCCGGTAGTCTGACGTTAGCATTGAGCACAAGCTCCCTGCTCTGAATTGAATTTTAAATCGGCACCTGTGTGTGTGGGATTGTGTGTGCGGCTGTGTGTGTGTGCAAGTGTGTGTGCGGCTGTGTGTGTGTGTGTGTGTGTGTGTGCATGTGTGCAAGTGTGTGTGTGTGTGTGGGATTGTGTGTGCAGGTGCATGTGTGTGTGTGTGCGTGTGTGTGTGCGGGTGCGTGTATGTGTGGGATTGTGTGTGTGTGTGTGTGTGTGTGTGGGGTGTGTGTCTGTGTGTCTGTGTGTGTGTGTGTGTGTGTGTGCGGGTGTGGGGTTGTGTGTGCGTGTGTGTGTGTGTGTGTGTGTACAGGTGTGGGATTGTGTGTGCGCGCGTGTGTGAGTGCACGCATTTGTGTGCGTGTGTGTGTGACTGTGTTTGTGTTTGTGTGTGTGTGCGCGTGCAGGATTGTGTGCGCGTGTGCAGGTGTGTGTGTGTGTGTGCGCGGGTGCAGGATTGTGTGTGTGTGAGTGCATGTGTGTGTGTGTATGTGTGTGTTGATTGTGTGTGCGGGTGCGGGTGTGTGTGTGTGTGTGTGTGTGTGTGTGTGTGTGTGTGTGTGTGCGTGTGTGCATGTGCGTGTGTGTGTATGGGATTGTGTGTGTGTGTTTGGTTAGCTTCAGACTTCCGTCATTATTTGATAAATGAAAACACATTATCATGACCGTTTGCGCGTTCCAATTTGACCTCGGAAGTCAGATTTTCTGAGGTCAAAGTCGGAAACATGACCCCTGAAGTGTAAGAGCGCCAAGTGTCAAATAAACAAAGGACCATTACCCAGGAGACGGGGGTTCGTGTCCCATTGGTAAAAGTAAATGCTGAGTTTTCCTTCAATTTACGGAACAAATGGAGCCGGAGCTACGTCTCGTTCAGAGTTACGTACGTAACCTTCAGGCAGTGAAATAATGTCTGATATCAACCCAAACCACCATCTTTTTTAAACCTAACCAAGTAGTTTTGGTGCCTAAACCTAACCAAAGTGCAACAGTTCAACCACACAAGATCAACGACGTGTTTAAAACCGTGACCGCTGCCTTCTCTGGTTTACATACGAGGATGGAAAACGCTCCTGTGGGTCGAGGCGAGGAACATATGACCTATATGTTTTGGATGACTTCTTACTAAAATATGCTCAGTTCAGCTTATTAAACTAAAAGTTTGATTATAAATACTGTGTGTTATGTGTGTAATGATTGAGCCACGAGGTTGATCACTTACACTTCTGGTAGTCTGACGTTAGCATTGAGCACAAGCTCCCTGCTCTGAAGTGAACTTTAAATCTAAATGCTCAGTTCAGCTTACTGAACTAAACATTCCCATGCACCAAAATGTCTTTAAAATGTCTCCAACTTTGCCAAAATGTCCACACTCCTCGCTGTTCCTTTCACACTACAGGATTTTAAGTCAAGTAACTATCAAACATGTTAAATGTTCAGTTTACAAAGATATAAAACAAAGAAAAACAACAGCACATTGTCACATCAGAGAAGCTGCAACCAAAGACTGTTTGATATGTTTAATCTGATCTGTTCTGTTCATGTAAATCCTTTGACAAACTGCCTCTTCTTTGGCCCAAACAAAGATGGCTGCCAGAAATAGAAGGTGCCTCCATTCGTCTGGTTACTCTGGTCCTTTTTTTTTATTTGAAACATTGACGTGGAGGGTTTTTTGAGCGCGCCTGGCGGGGTGTGATCTGCTCTGGCGAGCGTCAGCCAGATAAACTCTTGTTGCTGCTGCTGTTGTTGTAGCTGTGGATTAAAGCCGGGGTGTGTTCTGGCAGTAGATTTCCCTCGGAAGGGAAGGGACAGGCCTTTTAGTGTAAAGGTATTAAGCCCAGGTCTAATCCAGAGCTAGGAGAGCAGCCAATTTAAACTGGATTCAGCCCACAGGACCACACATCACTCATCTGTCCCTCTCTAGTCTCTGGAGCATATTTTCTGGTCTCTTTCTGTTGCTATCTGAGAGTCTCCCTCCGTTATGTCTCTGTCAGCCTGAAGCCTAGTTCAGATTAAAGATTGCGACGAGACAAAACCGTTTTGGAATGTCGCAGAGAAGGGGTCAGCCCTATGGTCCCACAGCCCTATGTTCCCACAGCCCTATGTTCTCACAGCCCTATGGTCCCACAGCCCAATGGTCCCACAGCCCAATGGTCCCACAGCCCAATGGTCCCACGACCCAATGGTCCCACAGCCCAATGGTCCCATAGCCCTATGGTCCCATAGCCCTATGGTCCCACATTTCTAAGATTTTTTTTTCAATGAAAATTAGGCCTATGTTCCCACAGCCCTATGGTCCCACAGCCCTATGTTCCCACAGCCCTATGGTCCCACAACCCAATGGTCCCACAGCCCTATGGTCCCAAAGCCCTATGTTCCCACAGCCCTATGTTCTCACAGACCTGTGGTCCCACAGCCCTATGGTCCCACGACCCAATGGTGCCACAGGCCTATGTTCCCACAGCCCTATGTTCCCACAACCCAATGGTCCCACAGCCCAATGGTCCCATAGCCCTATGGTCCCACAGCCCAATGGTCCCACAGCCCAATGGTCCCACGACCCAATGGTCCCACAGCCCAATGGTCCCATAGCCCAATGATTCCATAGCCCAATGGTCCCACAGCCCAATGGTCCCACAGCCCAATGGTCCCACGACCCAATGGTCCCACAGCCCAATGGTCCCACAGCCCAATGGTCCCACAGCCCAGTGGTCCCACAGCCCTATGGTCCCATAGCCCTATGGTCCCACATTTCTAAGATTTTTTTTTCAATGAAAATTAGGCCTATGTTCCCACAGCCCTATGGTCCCACAGCCCTATGTTCCCACAGCCCTATGGTCCCACAGCCCAATGGTCCCACGGCCCTATGGTCCCACAGCCCAATGTTCCCACAGCCCTATGTTCCCACAGCCCTATGATCCCACAGCCCTATGTTCCCACAGCCCTATGATCCCACAGCCCTATGATCCCACAGCCCTATGATCCCACAGCCCTATGTTCCCACAGCCCTATGTTCCCACATTTCTAGGACATTTTCAAAATTAGGTCTTGTGTTCCACAACATTTTTTAGAGTTAGGGGGATAAAATCTGATACAAATTTATGGAAAATGAAATGTGGGAACATTTCGCTCCTGCAGAGAAAAGTTTCAGCGGTCTGAACCGGCCCGTCTCAGCTCGACTCAAACTCAGAGACTCAGCTGGTGGAGTCTCCAGAGGCTGGTTTTACAACGTAAGAGACGTCTCGTGTTTCAACAGCCAATAGAGAAGTCAGCTGGTCAAGTCAGCTACAAACTATAGAAATAAAGTGATCCATAATCCATTTTAAATTCTGAATACTGTCATATTCAGAGTGATGGTGGAATATTGTTGTGCGTGTAAACATAGTCAATGTCCCATTGGTGTAAATCGGCAGGTTTTAGAACGCTGCAGACCCCATATCCAATTTTTAGTTGCAGCACCAAACGTTTACATTGTTGTTCTCTGTGATCTTAAATAAGTTGCTCTGTTGCTGTTATTCCATATATGTGTGTGTGTCTGTGTGTGTGAGAGAGATCTGTTTTTAATCCACAGTAGTACTTTCATTCTCTGCCTTGAAGCCATTCGTCTTCTTTTGCAGCTCTGGAGCAGTTTGAGCTGAATTGAAGAGTTCTTTTTTATTTTATATTCGGCTTTGTGCCCTCATTACGATGCAGACCTATATTTTCAAAATACAATTCCCTAATTATCCCTGCTGTCGTAGTTTCACATCAGTAGCTGAGTTGGGAGAGGGGGAGGGTGCTCTGAAAAGTCTTTCATGTGCAACGCTGTTAGGGTCCGTTTATTTTCAACTCAGTTCCTCCACAAAAAGGAAATGTTGAGCAAGATTTTCTGTGTGCTGGGTCACAGCAGAGCGTTTGTTCATGATTACTGTGGGAGAGAAAGAAAGACACAGCTTTTGCCTGGCTTTGCATTTTTGGGAGAGTTGTGAAAGAAATTCAGTTTTAATTGACACAAGTAAAACCATATAAAATGCCAGGTCATCCATTGTATATTAACACAGTTTCGTTCCTTTATGTACTGCACTGCACTGCACTTTATAAAGATGGAAGACGATAAAGTCTCTGTTATCTTATCTTTTATGAATGTTGCGAAGGGTTGATCTGAGACTTAAGAAAACTGTCCTTTGTCTTATTCTCTGGCGTGGTAGTCAGGGAAAGCGCAGCAAGCGAGGACTCGCACAAAAAGAACAAAAGAAAGAGATTAAAACTAGTCTGGATTTTAATGATTCTACTTCATACATTACAGAGCTGTACAGACAGCGACGAAATGTGCGAAAGTGCACAGACTGCAAACGTTTCAGCCCTCAGTGCAAAATGATGAGTCACCCTACATGTTGGTTACTCCACAGGTGCACCTAGTTGATCCTCTCAGGCTTGATTGAACACACATGGAGACAATTATCTGCAGGTCAAGTCGTTACAAACACTGGGAGTCAATTTTGATCCACACTTTCACCACGACGATTAGGAATTACGTCACTGCCACAGAATGCCAAATCCCACATAGAATGATTGAAAGTGTCTTCAAATTCAAAGTGTCTTTTGTCCATTATATATATTATATACACAATGAAAAAACACTCAATGAAACAAATGCAAATAGACAAAACATCTTCATGAATTTGACAACACATGCGCAGCATTTAGCAGTATTTGCTATGCGCTGCAAATACACACAACACAACCAAATACAGAAACGGGCTGCAAATACACACAACACAACCAAATACACAAATGCGCTGCAAATACACACAACACAAAGTATTAGGGGACCACTAAGGTCTATATAAAAGAGACTTCAGATACAGTATTAGGGGACCACTAAGGTCTATATAAAAGAGTCTTCAGATACAGTATTAGGAGACCACTAAGGTCTATATAAAAGACTTCAGATAAAGTATTAGGGGACCTCTAAGGTCTATATAACAGAGACTTCAGATACAGTATTAGGGGACCACTAAGGCCTATATAAAAGAGACTTCAGATACAGTATTAAGGGACCACTAAGGTCTATATAAAAGAGACTTCAGATAAAGTATTAGGGGACCTCTAAGGTCTATATAAAAGAGACTTCAGATACAGTATTAGGGGACCACTAAGGTCTATATAAAAGAGACTTCAGATACAGTATTAGGGAGACCACTAAGGTCTATATAAAAGAGACTTCAGATACAGTATTAGGGGACCACTAAGGTCTATATAAAAGAGACTTCAGATACAGTATTAGGGGACCACTAAGGTCTATATAAAAAGAGACTTCAGATACAGTATTAGGGGGACCACTGAGGTTTATATAAAAGAGACTTCAGATACAGTATTAGGGGACCACTAAGGTCTATATAAAAGAGACTTCAGATACAGTATTAGGGGACCACTAAGGTATACATAAAAGAGACTTCATATACAATATTAGGGGACCACTAAGGTCTATATAAATACAGAAACGATGCAAACGTTTTCGAGAGGGACGCGTCAGGCTACGGTTGGGGTCCGACCGTGGGTCTGTGTCTCCATGTACTTACGTAAGAAGCCTAGCATAAATCACGCTTTAGACTACATAGTGAAATATCTGGACTGGCACAACATTTCATACAGACATTGTAGGGCCAAACGTAAATGTGTCCAGTAATTTGGTTTATGACAAAATACCTGCAGAACTAAAGACATTCACATCAGCTTCTGATGTACTTTTTTTTTTTTTTTTGCTAATAGCAAATGTTGCATGTTAACACACTAAGCTACACCTCAAAAGAAACACATTGATCCACATAAACCTCTGCTAAATACACAGTTACTCTCTCCACTTCTGTTTGGACACATAAGCTTCGACTCAAAGCCTGACAAGATGGAGTTTGCGCGTGATACAAGATCCTGCATTTCTCACTCGTGCGATCTTGTGATATTACGAGAAGAATTCGTGCAAGGTGACCTTTTATCCCTCGAACTCCTAAACATCCAACTCAAGTTTACGCACACAGAAACTGTCCCCTGCCGACGTCTCCTTGAGCAAAGCTTTAAACTGGCAAATGTTTAGCATGTTAACAAACTAAACTACACATCAAATACCTGATACTACACTGCTAAATACTACACTGCTAAATACACAGTTACGCCACAAATGTGACGGCTCACTGTAACATTACAGAAACTGTCCTTCAGCCATCAGACGCTTCCACCACCCTCCCTGCCGACGTGTGTCCATGAGCAAAGCTTTTAACCAGCAGGCGGCTCTGCAGCTAACCTCCACCTCTGAACTCTGACCTCTGAGAGTAGAGGGTCGGGAGAAAAGAGGATTTCCCTGCAGGGAGCAATGAAGTTTCAAATGACATGACACTTGATTTAAGCCTGTTAAATCCATCAGAGGGATCAGGAGAACTCGGCACGCGAAGCTGTCACACAGGTTTACATGTGAAGGAAGATGTACACGTAGCAGCACAAACACACTGAACACAGAGCTTCAGAGCTTGAAGAATCATCAGTACGATCAGGTTCAACTCCAGGGTTCAACACTAAGGTTTTTTTAATAACTTGTCCCATCTCGCAATCACCTTCCTCCACTAGCCTAGCCCCTTAACGCCTAATGTCACTAATTTGCATCAAACCCCTTCCATTCCGACTTCAGGCGAGATAGCGTGTGTATTCCCCCCAAATGCCGGTGTGTTTACATTCAATACATACCTAGGAACCTTTTGCACGCACTGGTTTCTCGAAGGACCGGTCGGAGTGGGAATTACATCCAGTTCACGGAAGCGAAATTAACCCTAACCCCTAACCCTAACTAACCACTAACCCTAACCCCTAACCCTAACCCTAAAAAGACTACTGTCAATGTTAGTGAGTAGGAGAGTGTTTTCTTTCTTGCTGTTGTCAAGATTCATTTATTTGTCAATTACTTGAAAATGTGTTTTATTAATTTTACCATTTTGTATAGAATTTTACCATAAATGCGTGTTGTCGCTAATTTGCATCATACCTAAATTTATATTTATTCTATATGCTATAGACAAATTAACAATCTCAACTTAATTTAGCATCAGCTTGGAGCCAGGAACACACATAATAAAGTTCTTATATAATTGTGAATAAATTCAGGCGTCAAAGGGTTAAAAATCTAGACGCACCCTGGCGGCAGAAAATGTAATTTGCAGCCAGGGTCAGTCTAGGAACTTTCCGTTGGCTTGCGAGCTGGAAAAACCAAACTCTGGTCAGGCCAATCACATCGTGTATAGAGTCGGTGGGCGGTTCCGACTCTGGAAGACTTGGGAGTTCAGCTTTTCTTTGAGAAAAGAACAAAGAACGGCACTGAAGTCATTCTTAAAAAAAAGGAAGGTGTGTTCGGATACCGCAAAAGTTTAATCTATCAGCTAGCGTTGCCCTGGTTGGTTGTTGCCCTGGTTGGTTGTAGCGCTATCCTAGAGGGAATTTGAAAGACAACTGTTTATCCCGCCCCTCGGTTTGAGCCCTTGCCAATGGTGAGTTCCCAGACCTCAACATCTGGATGTGGGTCTGGCTTGTCAGGCTATTCCTCCACAGCACTGCAGAACCAATCATAATTGTCTTGGGTGGCACTAAGCGCCGGACGGAGCCATGGTGCCTCTGCAAAATAGCCTCAGCAAGGAACTTGTCTTGGTGGAACGTGTACATTCAAAAGTTGTTTTAGTCCTGATTTCCCAGAGGGAAAACAAAGGACTTTCACCCCTTAGGAGTGTTTTAATCCAACAATCTTTGTCCTAAACTTAACCCTAATGTCCGCTGAAATGACCGGCAGCTTGCCGTGCTCTGTACCCGGTCTCAAAGCCTTGTTCTTGGGTAACTCAACCACCAACTGCCGCTGATACGACCGAGCTGTAACCTGCGTCACGGCTTTTAACACGCCCCCTTCATGTGAACATACAACTGATTTTAACATTGCCTGTATCTTTTCACAACAACCCTCCATGGAGATTTATCAGCCTACTTTAAGTTAACAGTGACAGTAAACAATTATGTCACACTATTGACTATTGTTATGGTTTATCGTCGCAATTAATCCACGATTCACACGCGTTCTGGATAGTGACTGTTGATCCGTACGGACCAACTATGGTCTGTTAAGGCCCTGACACACGTGCACGAGACGTGATACGTCTCCATAACAGCAGGCGGCGCTAATCTGTATTGTCGACCTAGTAAACACAGAGCACGCTGTCAATGTTTTCATCAGAGAGGGTTGATAGTAGTCAAGAAGGATCGTTGTCGTCATTATTCTATACTATACATCTATACTATATAAAAGAGACTTCAGATACAGTATTAGGGGACCACTAAGGCCTATATAAAAGAGACTTCAGATACAGTATTAGGGGACCACTAAGGTCTATATAAAAGAGACTTCAGATACAGTATTAGGGGACCACTAAGGTCTATATAAAAGAGACTTCAGATACAGTATTAGGGGACCACTAAGGTCTATATAAAAGAGACTTCAGATACAGTATTAGGGGACCACTAAGGTCTATATAAAAGAGACTTCAGATACAGTATTAGGGGACCACTAAGGTCTATATAAAAGAGACTTCAGATACAGTATTAGGGGACCACTAAGGCCTATATAAAAGAGACTTCAGATACAGTATTAGGGGACCACTAAGGTCTATATAAAAGAGACTTTAGATACAGTATTAGGGGACCACTAAGGTCTATATAAAAGAGACTTCAGATACAGTATTAGGGGACCACTAAGGTCTATATAAAAGAGACTTCAGATACAGTATTAGGGGACCACTAAGGCCTATATAAAAGAGCCTTCAGATACAGTATTAGGGGACCACTAAGGTCTATATAAAAGAGACTTCAGATACAGTATTAGGGGACCACTGAGGTCTATATAAAGAGACTTCAGATACAGTATTAGGGGACCACTAAGGTCTATATAAAAGAGACTTCAGATACAGTATTAGGGGACCACTAAGGCCTATATAAAAGAGCCTTCAGATACAGTATTAGGGGACCACTAAGGTCTATATAAAAGAGACTTCAGATACAGTATTAGGGGACCACTAAGGTCTATATAAAAGAGACTTCAGATACAGTATTAGGGGAACCACTAAGGTCTATATAAAAGAGACTTCAGATACAGTATTAGGGGACCACTAAGGTCTATATAAAAGAGACTTCAGATACAGTATTAGGGGACCACTAAGGCCTATATAAAAGAGCCTTCAGATATAGTATTAGGGGACCACTAAGGTCTATATAAAAGAGACTTCAGATACAGTATTAGGGGACCACTGAGGTCTATATAAAAGAGACTTCAGATACAGTATTAGGGGACCACTAATGTCTATATAAAAGAGACTTCAGATACAGTATTAGGGGACCACTAAGGTCTATAAAAAAGAGACTTCAGATACAGTATTATGGGACCACTAAGGTCTATATAAAAGAGACTTCAGATACAGTATTAGGGGACCACTAAGGTCTATATAAAAGAGACTTCAGATACAGTATTAGGGGACCACTAAGGTCTATATAAAAGAGACTTCAGATACAGTATTAGGGGACCACTAAGAGAAATGTCAAAACAAACACTGATTGGTTATGAAAGACAGGGACGTCGGAGCAGCAGGAGTTTTTCTCAGGGTCCAACAGTAGAGACTAACGTTTTTATACTTCTATAATCTCTACTCCATCTACCCATCATTATCTGGAAAAGTGAAGCATTATTCTCGGGACTTTGGTTTAATTTATAGTTATTGACTAATTGCTTTACCTACTAATCATTTAAGCACCAGTTGATTCAATCATTTTGACAGAGAGCAACTATGATTTACTCTTTTTCAGATCTAGTATCTTCCAAAACAAATGTAGGCTTCACAGTGGGAAGAAAAGATTATTTTTTGGGGCTTTTCCACCTTTAATGGATAGGACAGCTATGTGAGAACGGGACGAGAGGAAGACACGCAGGAAATCGTCACAGATCTGACTCAAACCCCGGACATCTACGTCGAGGCATGAGCCTCTCAATATATGTGCGCCTGCTCTACCCACTGAACCAACCCAGCCACGATAAAAGTAATAATTTAAGCACTTGTTGATTCAATCATTTTGACAGAGCACAACTGTTATTTACTTGTAGTCTTTGCGATGTGAATTTTCAGATCTAAAGGCTTCCAAAACAAATGTAGGCTTCACAGCTGGTAAGGTAAAGGTACTTTTTTGTCACATACGCGAAATTCATTCTCTGCATTTAACCCATCCCTCAAGGGAGCAGTGGGCAGCCAATCACAGCGCCCCGGGGCGACCTGAGAGTGCCTTGCTCAAAGGCACTGGCTGGAGAACCTAGCACATGTTTTTGGATGGTAGGACACAGTGCTAACCATTGGGCCACCATGCTGCAAGAAAAGATAAAATCTTTTCTGTTAAATCCTGATGGCGTCCTTTCAACATTATTGTCCACATTTCAAACACAACTGACCTAATGTCATTGTCATAATATAATCATATCCACAGACAGCTCAGTAAACAAGAAAATAAGGAATTTAATACCAAAGCTAATGCAATCAAGTAGCAGTTTAGGGCAACTATCTGAATCCATTTAAACAGACTAACGGTTGGATATAAAGCTGTTATTTAGAGATGCGTGATGTACGAACTATGCATGCTTTTCTCCTGAACTTTCAACTATATTATTGTCTCAAAGTTAAAGCAAATATATTCTGAATTGTTCATCCAAATTCAGGCTCAGTCCTGACTGACTAATGCTGCAGGAAAATCTAAAAAAACACAGCATTTACAAGTTTGGATTGTCCGGTGAATGAATGAACAACACACAGCACAGCAACACGATCCCTTTGTTCCTTTTGAGTCTGACCTTCTCAGCGCCACCTTTCCCTTTTTCCTTTTTTGGCTTTCCATCATCAGACTCACACACACCGTCTGTTAACAGTATCGATAGACTTCCAAACGTGGCGAGGAAAAAAAGAGAGGCTGTTCGATGGCTTTTCGTCATAGGCCAACCAGAGCTATGCCATTCGGGGGGGAGGGGCACCTCACTGATCCCCCTATATTTCTGAAAAATCTAGACATGGTTGTGACCATTAGTGCTTTCTGATTACCGTATTACTATAAGTCGCACTTTTTTTCCTACTTTGGCTGGTCGTGCTACTTATAGTCAGGTGCGACAACTAGAATGCTGCTCCTAAAGTCAGCTGAGAAAGAAAACAAAGTGCATGTAGTAAAATATGCATCTGAAAACGGTAATCGAGCAGCAGAAAGAAAGTTTGGAGTGAGAGAGAAACTTGTGAGGGACTGGCGAAAAGCTGACTCTTACTGCAATGAAGAAAACAAAGAAAGCTAATCGGCTAATCATGGGCTGAAAGCTAGACGGCCAGAGCTGGATGAACGAGTCCACAGATGGGTGCTTGAACAACGTGCTGCCGGGAGAGGCTCGTCAATGGTGCAGTTACGTCTCCACGCCCCGGTAGTTGTTCTGTGTGCTATTGTGTAGTTGAATAACTGTTAATGTGGTACGTTAACATACCGGACACCTACCGTATTCAGCCTGTTATTCTGTGTGCTATTGTGTAGTTGACAGATGAAAAAGGTTGTTTTTGGTCTTGGATTTTGTGAAATTAATTTCTAAATAAATGCGACTTATAGTCCATAAAATACAGTAGCCTGTGCTGTGTTTGTATTGAAATAAGAGGCTGCTGCAGCCCGCTGGACGGGTTGAGCAGAGGCTGCACAGTTTGACCAGCGGTTAGTGGTTAGCCAGGCCACCGGATGGTGTTGCTAAGAACTTGCAACGTATAACTATTATCAGACCACCCCTCGCGGCCTCGAAACACTACTGGCCCACCAAGAAAAGTCCCGACTTTCCAGATTGCCACTGCGCTACTGGTTCGGTCCGCTTGCTGTTTAGACACATAAGCTTTTACTTGAAGCCTGACAAGATGGAGTTTTCGTGTGATACGAGATCCCTCGCGTGATCTTGTGATATTACGAGAAGAATGCGTGCAAGGTGACCTTTTATCCAACGTAACTCCTAAACATCCAACTCAAGTTTATACTTTCTTAAACCTTATCAATCCTGGGTGAAAGGTCCTGTGTTGTTTTGTCTTACTACTCGCCACCGTTGTTGCTCTTAAAGCTCCCATATTATGCCTATTTTCAGGTTCATAACTGTATTTTAAGGTTGTACCACAATAGGTTTACATGGTTTAATTTTCAGAAAACACCATATTTTTGTTGTACTGCACAGCTCTCTCTCATTGCTGCAGCTCCTCTTTTCACCCTGTGTTCAGGTCTCTGTTTTAGCTGCAGAGTGAGACCTCTTTTCTTCTTCTTCTTCTTCTGTACTATCTTTGATTGCACTCGCACATGCTCAGTAGCTCAGATGTAGATCATGTCAGCTAGCTCCATAGACAGTAAAAGAAAGGCTGTTTCTCCAACTTCAGTCAGTTACAAGGCAGGATTAGCTGGGCGACTTCTTCTAAACCAGGGCACACATGGAAGTAGTTCTTTTGTAGATTATGGTGAACTTGTGTGTGTTGTAGCAGTGCTTTGCTATTGAGATCGAGGTAGCATGCTAGCGTTAACGCTAACGCTACAAGCTAACGGTTGCGGCTAGCCAGCTCGTGCAGATTTTGACCAGCTCACCCGGAGACTGAAGGCAGGTACATTCAGAAACCATATCTCACTCAGAACACCATGGATGGATTTTTTTCAACGTTTGTATGCGTGTGGAAGCACCAGAGACACAAAAGAACACCCCCAAATAACCAGAAAAAGTGATTTTTTTCATAATATGGGCACTTTAATACCACCAAAGGGTGATTTTTACGTCAGTATCTGACAAAGAGAGCCCAACAGACCAAGCGTCCCTATTTGACGAGTTAGAAATGAGAACAAGGGTTGTCCTATCACTTGTTAACACCAAGTCAGGATTACAGCATGACTTCAGATTTGAACCTGGATTCATCACATGCTCCACTGTTGTGGCCCTAAACTTTCCCCCAGATCCGGCTTTTTCTCTTGTTCCTACCAATTACCCAACAGCTCATCCATCTCCATCACACTATAGGCATTCCTCACAACAAGCCCCCAGTTTAAAGGGACATTCTGTGTTTTTCTGTTTCTCCCCCCCACCTCTCCATAGCCGCATCATTATAAGAGCCTATTATGGCGTTACAGAGGCCAACTCACAGACTAAATGCCTTGTTTCTGTCCGCCGTGGCAGCCATCTATAGAGCCGCAACTCCCTCCTTTAACAGAGAGGCCCCTTCATCAAACTTCCCTCCTCCTCCTCCTCCTCTCATCCTCCTTGCTCTCTTCTCCCTCAGACACAGACAAGCCTTTATCTGCCCATCATGGGCTCGCTCTCGCTTTCTCTTTTTTTCTTCTTCTCCAGCCTGACCCTGTTTTCCACAGCAAACAGGCATGCCGGTTAGGATTTGGGGGGGGGGTGGGGGGGGAGGACACACACACACACACACACACACACACACACACACACGAGAGGGGAAAAGGCTGATTTGGAAAGCCAGCTAAATATTTTATCCATGGCCATGCTATCTGTCTAGCTTAATACCGATTTTATGTTATCTCCTAAGTCTTTCCAGCAGAGGTTTTTTTTTTCACATTTTATTTTCTGATCAACTAATCTCTTCATATCGGCTATGCAAACATCTAAACTGCGCACCGTGTCGTCTCGTTTGTCTCTGCCACCTCTCCGGCCGGGAGACGAGTAGCATATGTCGGACACGTAACATCCAGACGATGACTATTACAAACGAGCACCGCAATAAAAGACCGTAGAGCTGCACCAAACTGTTATTTCTTATATCAAATAATCTGTTCTTCATGAAGACATTCATGTGGTCTAAAAAAAAAAAATCTGAAAACTTCATATCACTTCAATTGTGTTACCAATCATCGCCAAGTATTTTGATAATCGATTGATCGGTTTGAGTAAAAACTTAGGTTATTTCAGCTTTGTTAATTGTGAATATTGTTCTAGTTTCTTCTCCCCTCTGTGACAGGAAACTGAATATCTTTGAGTTGGGGACAGAACAAGAAATTTGAGGACGTAATCTTGGGCTTTTTTTCGGGAAACACTGATCCACATTTAAGAGACCAAACGACTCATCCAGGAATTAACCGACACATTAATCGTCAAGGACAATAATCGTCAGTTGCAGCCCTTATATCGCAAATCGTCAAATTTAAGAATGTGGAACAATCAATCGATGATCAACAGTACGACAAAACTCAGCCAACCAATCAACAAATTATGTCATTCACGCTCAGAAAAGCTGCGTTTTCGTGGAGGACAGTGAACTGATATGACAAACTATTTAGGGTCCTATCTTGCAAATGCACCTGCGCCCATCTTTGTTCCCATGGGCGTGCTGGTCTTACAGGGAGGTGTGTTCAGGTGCATTCTGGGCTTGCTGGTCTTACAGGGAGGTGTGTTCAGGTGCATTCTGGGCGTATTGCTATCTTGAGGCAGCGGGAAGTGATTGCACCATTGACCAACAAAAACCTGGTCTAAAGTCAATAACGCAGCATTTCATTGTTATTTTAACAGAGCATTAGTAGAATGCTCCTAGACTCATGCACAGCACGCGCACACTATGCTTTGTTACACACACAGGGATACAGAAATAAAAGAAATAAAAGAGTGTGCGTTTAAATAGACGTAGCCTACATTTAACATGAAAACTGGGCTTTCAGGTGTTAAAAACTACATTCACACACTGTAAAACTTTTCACAGTACATTTACAGCAACATACTGGCAGCAGCTTTGCCAATAAAGCTATGGTTTAAGGTATATTACTGTCAATAGACAGTTTCTTACCGTATTATTTGAATTTACAGTAATATACTGGCTGCACAGTAATTCCCCGCCTTTTCCTTTATTTTCCCAAGATGCATTGGTGATAACAGTAAATACCTGTAATCTGTAACATAGCAACGCAGGAAGTTGAAGGTGACGAAGTATAAGAGCAGATTAATATTTTAAGTGTCTGACAACATTATGGAAAGGATTTCTAAGGAGGTCGACCTTTCTGTTAAAGAGTAAGATCCTTTATTTAAACATAAAAACATCCACAAAATTGCGTTCGCTAAACCCACCAGACTCCATGTAAATAAAGAGTGATTTAAGCATAGTAGAATACACTTCATTCAAAGTCGACAGAAACAAAATAAAACTATGAAACGCAGTTTTTTGGTCGTCTTTCCACTTTTCCAACCATCACAACTCTAGTTCTGGTTGAAATAACCACATACTTTACTGATTTACATGTGACAATATGTTGGCTCTATCCACGCTAAAAGTAGTGATTGTTTAAATGGAGTCTGGTGGGTTTAGAGCTAGAGACTTCAGAGCTGTTTCTGGTTAAACAGAAAGGTCTCAAAGAGGTTTTTAAAGGTCTATCTCTGAAGGGATCCTTTCTATAATGGTCAGACACTTAGAATATTAATCTGAGTCTGTCAGATACTGTCTCATACAAGCTGGTCCTATTAACTTACATTGTAGCTTGTTTCTCTGCTGCTGACTGCAGAGATCTCTCTTAATACTGGACCAATGTCAAAGATTGTTGTTCCCATCAGTTACTTAGACACAAAATCATAGGAAAATAGGGCCCAGGTTGAAAAAAACGGTAGTTACCTGTTATGAGCGACAATGGTAGCAAGCAGTATGAAAGACCGAAAATCTGTGTATGGAGGCAGGTGTGGAGGGTGGATGGGTCAAACAACACAGGATTTTCACCCAGGAGATCAGGCTTCATGTCCCGCACATTTTGTAATGTCACCCACAAATTGTCCCGTTCTTTCAGTTAAATGTATGTCCCAACCCAGCATGTGATGCCAAGAGTCCAAACCAAGGACTCTTTGCATCACTTTTTGACACACTTTGGTTTTTTTTATTCAATTTCATAGCATTTGAAAAAAAATTAAAAAAAACGATAAAAGAATGCTGAAAGAAGTGACAAAAATGTCGGGAAAAATTGTCAAAAAACGTGGGGAAAAAAACCCAACAAAAAAACGTAAAAAAAGCGTAGACAAAAAGCAACAAAACTTTTGGAAATAGTGACAAAAACAATTGAAAAAAGTGACAAATGGTAAAAGCTTCAGAAGCATTGAGGACAAGTGACAAAAACGACAAAAAAATTTGATAAAAAACGACGAAAAAGTGACAAAATCTACGAAAAAGTGAAAAAGTGACAAAAACGATGAAAAGACGTGACAAAAACCACGAAAAACTTGACAAAATCTACGAAAACGTGATAAAAATTACGAAAAACTGACAGAAACTACAACAACTACGAAAAACATGACAAAAACTACGATAATGTGATAAAAACTACGAGAAAGTGATATAAACAACGAAAAAAAGTGACAAAAACATCAGGAAAAATGACAAAAGTGTCGAAAAAGACGATCAAAACATTGACATTTTGTTTTTTTGTATTTAAAATTTTGACCCAGAAAAACTTTAGAGTTTCCTGGTTGACAGGAAGTCAGCTCAAGGGTTAACTTCGTGGAACGTCACGTTCTGCGTCGCGTCTGTAACTGGAAGTCAAGTAAAGTAACCCAAACCACCATCTTTTTCCAAAAAATATAAATATTTTCCTAAACGATAACGTGTCTCTACGACGCGTAACGTTAGACAACCAATCACAGACATTATTAGATCTTGGTAGAAGCATGCTGCGTGCTGATTGGCTCACTGACACCGATGAGATTTAGTCCTTATAGGTATTGAAATTGGGTAATGGATGACGAGGCATTTAGAGGCAAAGTATTGAATATTCGGTGCTGGGCCCAAATGAACGCCAGTGTTTCCTGCTGGGTTTTATGAATGAAACGAATATGAGTTCAGTCGGAACCATAAACGGTTACACTTCATGAAATAAAAGATTAACCTTCAGGCCAAACAACTGCCTTCTCCTCTCCTCTCCTCTCCTTTCTTTTCTTTTCTTTTTCTTTTCTTTTCTTTTCTTTTCCTCTCCTCTCCTCTCCTTTCCTTTCCTTTCCTTTCCTTTCCTCTACTCTCCTCTCCTTTCCTTTCCTTTCCTTTCCTTTCCTTTCCTTTCCTTTCCTTTCCTTTCCTTTCCTTTTCCTTTCCTTTCCTCTCCTCTCCTCTCCTCTCCTCTCCTCTCTTCTCCTCTCTTCTCCACTCCTTTCTTTTCTTCTCTTCTCTTCTCTTTTCTTCTCTTCTCTTCTCTTCTCTTCTCTTCTCCTCTCCTCTCCTCTACTTTACTATCCTCTCCTCTCCTTTACTATCCTCTTCTCTACTCTTCTCTTCTGTATTCTCTTCTCTCCTCTCCTCTCATTTTCTTTCCTTTCCTCGCCTCTCCTCTCCTTTCCTCTCCTCTCTTTAACTTTCCTCTCCTCTCCTCTCCTCTCATTTTCTTTCCTTTCCTCGCCTCTCCTCTCCTTTCCACTCTTCCCCTCTTCTCTTCTCACCTCTCCTCTCCTTTACTCTCCTCTCCTTTACTCTCCTCTCCTCTCCTCTCCTCTCCTCTCCTCTCCTCTCCTCTCCTCTCCTCTCCTCTTGTCTCCTCTCCTTATCTCTCCTCTCTTCTCTTCTCCTCCTCTCCTCATACTAAAGACAGCTGCTGCTGGAGAGCGTGGCACACACACAGAGACGTCTTGTTAAGTAGGAGAGACGAGCGCCCGAGCTCCTCTCCTTCCATATAATACATATTCTTATATATCCGTCTCAACGCTCCAACAAGGAACATCATTCTGGAGAGTGAGAGAGGGAGGGAGGGAGGAAAGCTGAGGGGGGGAGGGAGGCTGATGGGGGGAGGGAGGACTGGTGGGGGGAGAAGCCACGCGCATGCTCGAGACAGCAGGTGCCCGAGCCAGTTAAAGAAAAAAAAAAAAAGTAATTTGCATTGCTAATGAGCTCCTGGGAGCCTCCTCCCCCTCCATTTTGGGGGGCAAAAAAAAAAATAAAAAAGCTTCTAATATGGCGCAGTGTTTTCATTCCTGTTCTCCTTTCCCCCTCTCCCTCCGAAAAAACAACAACAACAAAGGACAAAAGATTAAATAATCCATTTGGTGAAATTGCAGATATGAAAAAGAATATTTGGACACATTTTTTTGCAGCGATGATAAAAACAAATCCTTAAAATACATAACGACACCAAGCGTGAGTAAGACTTTACCGTTGACTACACTTTGAATCGCTGTAGCGACATTATATCAAACGTAAACACAACTTTACAGGACGGAGCTGCCTCGGAGGCGATTTATTTGGCTTATTAAGCCGATTTTAAAAGGCGCCTGAAGCATCAGGTTTACACAGGGAACAATAGAGACCGAGTCCCACTGCACATGGGCATCCCACGGCATCGACTCATCAGCCAATCACAGCACAGAGAGGGACACTAATGATCAGATGGGATGAAAGAGCAGAGAGGGAGGGAAGGGGTTCATGGGGGCTCCGACATCAACAACAACACAGAGAGAGAGAGAGACAGACAGACAGAGAGAGAAAGACAGACAGAGAGAGAGAGAGAGAGAGAGAGAGAGATTTTTAAATGTAGCCTAACTTTGTTCCATCAATCCTCCAACACGTTATTTACAAAAAAAATACAGCTATCCATAAACAACAGGCCAATAATACATGTATAGACTCAAACATATTAATACATTTAGAGAGAGAGAGAGGGAGAGAGAGAGAGAGAAAGACTGAGAGGGAGAGAGACAGAGAGAGACAGAGACTAGAGACAGACAGACAGAGAGAGAGAGACAGAGAGAGAGACAGAGACTAAGAGAGACAGACAGAGAGAGACAGAGAGAGAGACAGAGACTAAGAGAGACAGACAGAGGGAGAGAGAGAGAGACAGATACTAAGAGAGACAGACAGAGAGAGAGAGAGAGAGACAGAGACTAAGAGAGACAGACAGAGATAGAGAGAGAGGGAGAGAGAGACAGAATTCCTCATTGACCAAAACAAGTGAAGCGCCAAATTCCCAACAAGCTGCCCTCTTGTCTATTGTGGGGGGAGAAAGAGCCTCGCTTCAAAAACCTCCAACCTCCTTCATGAAAAAAGATACAGTAGCAGCTGACAATATTAATAATCATAATTGATTTATTATTTTATGTTTTTTTCCCGCGCTGACCTCGTTTAAATCTGACGCCGCGGGGCTGCGATTACATGCGATGTGATTTCAGTCGGAATCTGCCGCCATGTGCGTGCGTTTTCACACGCGCTTCATCGAAAATGGCTGAGAGACCCTCGCACCCCCCTACCCCCCACCCTACCACCCGTCTCCCTCAGCCCCCCATTAACAGCCTCTGTCTCTTTCTGCGCGCGCATTGTACCATAACCTCAGGTTTATTTTTTTATGTTCTTTTTATGTTTTATTATTATTATTATTATAAACAACTTAATGCACCCTTTGTTCATGCATCTTTTTGGTGGTATCCTGCAGACTGCACGCGCCGAAAACACACACACACACACACACACACATTCACATGGGCAGATGACAGACTCACGTGTCAGATGCACCGAGGCAGCTCTCACATTTGACCGTGTGTGTGTCTGCGCCCCGAGAGCGGCAAACACACAAGACAAAAAGCATGGAAAATATCACATAAATATCAAAATATCACAGAGCAGGTATCCATCCCTGCAATGCAAACGACTCCATGTGTGATTAGAAATAGCGCCGAGCTCCCTGTTGAGCCCCCATGTGAACACTCACTAACATATGAGACGGATACCACTCGCCTCTGTTGCTCCTCAACGAGAAAAAAAAAACAAAAAACGGAACACAAACAGAAAACAGCGCAACAAACCAGACGCTCAGACTGGGGGTGGACAGTCTGTGCGATTCAACCGGGCTTTGCTGTGATTAACTAAATCATAAAAATAGACATATTTCTAATTTAAACACCCCCCAACCACCCCCACGTCTCGTTGCTTCCAGAAGCAACCGGATCAACGTTTTTTTTTGGGGGGGGGGCACACACAACCACACGCAGCGTCGCCAAAACAACAGCCCCGTTCATTGTCCCCCACCACCACCACCACTGTCTCTGTCTCCCGGAGATCCCTTCTCCAACCTCGACACAAACAAGCCCCTCTTGCAACCCCAAGCCAGTGTAAAAAAACCTCCGCCGATCTACCTACTACTACTACTCCAACCGGGTTAATGTGGCCGTTAACGGCTAATTACGCGCCGGGCTAATCGCTTATTAAACGCATTCCCAGCCTCGAACCTGCGCGCAACAACGCCAACGTCGGCCAATAAAACGGTCCATTTAAAAAAAAAAAAAAGAGGTGAGGAATGAGAAAGGCAGTGATTAATGCAAAGAGCAGGGAGACGATGAGAGCAGAAGAATAAGGTAGATAAACGAGCCAAACAAACCTCCTTTTTAGTGCGCGTAAATCCGTTTCCAAAAGCGCGTGGAGAGAAAGGTAATAAGCTTTGTTGTGTTGGACGGGAAAAGACGCTGCTGCCGGGGCTAAATCCTACCAGCCATCCTCTCTCTCTCTCTCTCTCTCTCTCTCTCTCTCTCTCTCTCTCTCTCTCTCGCTTGCGCGCGTCTCAGTCTAGGTCTCTCTCTCTCTCTATGTGTGTGTGTGTGTGTGTGTCTCTCTCTCTCTCTCTCTCTCTCTCTCTGCCAATTGTGAGGGATGAAATTGGCGCGAGGGGTCTCGTAGCGGGACGTTGGCAGGTCCCACACGCACGCACGCACACACACACACACACACACACACACACACACACACACACACACACACACACACACACACACACACACACACACACACACACACACACACACACACACGCCTTCCTTCCTCGTTCACTTCCCCCAATAGTTGCCCCTGGCAACTATGAAGACCACCAGCCCCTGCCCCCCTCCCTCCCTTCCCTCCCTTCCCTCCCTTCCCTCCCTAAATTTCGTCCCCTCTAGTTAAGAGGGTTTAGAGAAACATTATCTTCTCGGGGGTTAATTTGCTCTCTGGTCGGGGAGAAGCTGAGAAGAGAGAATGTGATGCTCCAGAGAGCGATGAGTGAGACACAAACAGAAAGAAAGAAAGAGAGAGAGAGATAGAGAGAGAGAGAGAGAGAGAGAGAGAGTCAGTGTTATAGTCTGAGCGCCAACAGCTTACAACTCTCCCTGTGGTGGCTGCTCCATTCACGGTTCAGGCATTGTTTGATACCTGTGTGTGTGTGTGTGTGTGTGTGTGTGTGTGTGGGCAGGAGAACAATGGGGGCAAAGCATCAGGGCGAGCAAACAGAGGGGGGGGGGAATGAAGGGGGGAGGGGGTAAGGAGGAGGAGGAGGAGGAGGAGGAGGAGGCCTCCCTCCCTTTTCTTTCAAACATCAACTATTCAGAGTGAACTGGAAGAAGATGGAGATGGGGCAGCGGAGCAGAGAGACGCCGTGCACGCTAAGCCGGATCAGTTTTTAAAAAAGTGCACGTGCTGGCTGGATGTGTTCACACGGCTCCGCGCCCGCTTCAGGCCGTCCTCGCTGGACGAGTTTTCGGCAGCAGAGCGTCTTCACGCAGTCTGTTCTTTCAGCAGACACACTTTGGTTGGAGATTTTACGAACAAGGGGGGTTGGGATCACCACCTTTTGGGGAACAATTGAAATTTCGAGCATTTTCTGCTACAATTTGTTCCACTGGCCAGTTTTAAAGGTCCCATGGCATATACAAAGTATCAGGGGACCACTAAGATCTATATAAAAGAGACTTCAGATACAGTATTAGGGGACCACTAAGGTCTATATAAAATAGACTTCAGATACAGTATTAGGGGACCACTAAGGTCTATATAAAAGAGACTTCAGATACAGTATTAGGGGGACCACTAAGGTCTATATAAAAGAGACTTCAGATACAGTATTAGGGGGACCACTAAGGTCTATATAAAAGAGACTTCAGATACAGTATTAGGGGGACCACTAAGGTCTATATAAAAGAGACTTCAGATACAGTATTAGGGGACCACTAAGGTCTATATAAAAGAGACTTCAGATACAGTATTAGGGGGACCACTAAGGTCTATATAAAAGAGACTTCAGATACAGTATTAGGGGGACCACTAAGGTCTATATAAAAGAGACTTCAGATACAGTATTAGGGGGACCACTAAGGTCTATATAAAAGAGACTTCAGATACAGTATTAGGGGGACCACTAAGGTCTATATAAAAGAGACTTCAGATACAGTATTAGGGGACCACTAAGGTCTATATAAAAGAGACTTCAGATACAGTATTAGGGGACCACTAAGGTCTATATAAAAGAGACTTCAGATACAGTATTAGGGGGACCACTAAGGTCTATATAAAAGAGACTTCAGATACAGTATTAGGGGGACCACTAAGGCCTATATAAAAGAGACTTCAGATACAGTATTAGAGGGACCACTAAGGTCTATATAAAAGAGACTTCAGATACAGTATTAGGGGACCACTAAGGTCTATATAAAAGAGACTACTAGATACAGTATTAGGGGACCACTAAGGTCTATATAAAAGAGACTTCAGATACAGTATTAGGGGGACCACTAAGGTCTATATAAAAGAGACTTCAGATACAGTATTAGAGGACCACTAAGGTCTATATAAAAGAGACTTCAGATACAGTATTAGGGGACCACTAAGGTCTATATAAAAGAGACTTCAGATACAGTATTAGGGGACCACTAAGGTCTATATAAAAGAGACTTCAGATACAGTATTAGGGGAACCACTAAGGTCTATATAAAAGCATCCAAAGAGCACCATGTCATGGGACCTTTAAATGAAAATCTTCATGCTGTCCTTCTTTTAGGGTTTTCATAAACTACGTATTCTTTGCCATTTTTGCACTTAACCCAGTCAGCCTTTTTTTTAATGCAACAGTTACTTTATACATATCCTTGTTTTTCTGTATTTATTATTTATGTCACATTTAATGTTGTGTGTAATATATATGTCAGTTTGTTTATGTATGCTCCTTCCCCCCAGGCTAATTCCACATAAGTGTAACTTATTCGTGGCAATGAAACCCTTTCTGAAAAACCTTTTTCTGATTCTTCACAGCCCATTATCTACTGTATCTTATGTTCAGAACCCAACATTCAATGCAAGACTTTGGGTTCAACATTGGGGAGGAGGGGTTTTTGGGGCAGTGTGTCCTTTATAAGGCGGTTGATGCATATAGTTTCGTACCAACCCGTTCATGAGAATGTGTGGGTCTGCCTGCTCTCTCGTCAGACACCAACGAATGTGTGGAACAAGCATAGATGTCATTTAGAAAAATCAATCAATCACAAACTGCGGTGACGCTCGGCCATTTCTAAACACACTGTTAGAGATAATGTAATGTAATATTTACTGTTAGTTACTACATACTGTACCACACAGTAAAATACTGAAAACTGTTTCACAGTATTTTACTGTAGTTTACAATGCCTGATAGGGATTCTGGCTGAAATCAAACACTGACGTCAAACACTGTATATACTAGAGCTGAAGATCTTTGTGGTCGGAGTTCGGTCTTAATTTCTATAATTTTACACGGGTTCGGGCCGGGCTTGCGCTCTGGTTGCACGGTAAATGAGCGGTCAGCTGATGTCAAGTCAAGTCATTTTATTTGTATAGCACATTTAAACGAACAACAGTTGACCCAAAGTGCTTTACAGGTACAGGGAACAGGGAAGGCAGAGACAATATGCCTTAAAAATACATAATCGTATGTGCGTGGTACCATGAATATAAATAGGCAAAGAAAGAATTAATAATGTAACATAGAATAAAACAACAAAGGAACAATGTTTGTAAAAAAAAATCAAGGAGAGTAAAAAGCAAGAGAGTGAAAATGCGTCTTCAGATTTAATTTAAAACTAGCAATTGTATTACATGATTTGATATGGGGTGGGAGGGAATTCCAGAGTTTGGGGGCAACTACAGAGAAAGCTCGGTCCCCTTTGGTTTTAAGGCGTGTCCGGGGGATGACGAGGAGTTGTTGGGTTGTGAAATATATGGAGGGGCTTGACCATGGAGTCCTTTAAAAACAAAAAGTAAAACTTTAAAATCAATTCTGAATTTCACTGGCAACCAATGAAGCTCAGCTAAAACGGGAGTTATGTGGTCATACTTTTTGGTGCCAGTGAGGAGTCTTGCAGCAGCATTCTGGACTAATTGGAGTCTGTTCAGATTATGTTGGGTTAGGCCTGTGTTTAGTGAGTTTCAGCTTTGCTACTGTTCTAAGTTGGTAAAAACTACCTTTAACAAGAGAGCTGACTTGTTTATCAAAATTAAGAGAGCTGTCAAAGAGAACACCTAGGTTTCTGACCTCGCACTGTAAATTTGATGTTTTTTGTAGAGGTGGGGGATCCAAATAAAATCATCTCAGTTTTCTTGTCATTTAACTGGAGAAAATTTGCTGCCATCCAGGATTTAATGTCCTCCAAACAGCTAAAAATTGTATTAATTGATGAAGTGCAACCAGGGGAGATGGGTAAATACAGTTGTGTATCGTCAGCGTAGCAATGGTAATTTAGGTTGTAATTTTCAATGATCGAACCAAGGGGCATCATGTATAGGGAGAATAACATGGGGCCAAGAACTGATCCTTGGGGGACGCCGAATTTAATACCCACTGGAGAGGAGGATGTACTACCCAGTTTTACAGAGAAAGTTCTATCTGTCAGGTATGATTTTAACCAGTTTAGGACAGAGCCCTGTAATCCAACTACATTTTCCAGGCGGTCAATAAGAATGCCATGATCGATGGTGTCGAAAGCAGCGCTGAGGTCTAGGAGAATAAGCAAAGCACATGATCCAGAGTCAATGGTAAGTAAGATGTCATTATACACTTTTAGTAGGGCAGATTCCGTGCTGTGGAGGGCTCTGAAGCCAGATTGGAATTTATTCAATATATTAAAACTATTAAGGAAAGAGAAAATCTTCTGTGCAACTACTTTTTCCAAAATCTTTGAAATAAAAGATAATTTGGAGATGGGTCTATAATTGCTAAGGTCATTTGGGTCATAATTGGGTTTTTTCAGCAGTGGTTGCACCACTGCATGCTTGAAACCAGAGGGGACGACACCAGTGTACAGGGAGCAGTTTACTATAGCCAACACAATTGGACAAAGAACATCAAACACTTCTTTAAAGAGTCTTGAGGGGATGACATCAGAGGGGCAGCATGAAGGCTTTAGGTGAGAAACTATCTCAGACAGCTCAGTGGAAGACAGAGGAGTAAAATGCTGAAGGATACTGATGGGACTATGAGTTGTAACAGAAACGCAACCCTGAGAAATGATATTGGATCTGATATGGAGGAGACTTCCTGTCTTAAAAAACGTTTTAAACGACAACATAAAATCGTCTGCCGGCCAATCAATAAATCTCAGACATGTAAAGGCAAGTCAGGCGAGTTTTAGAACAGTCTACTAAGAACTCCATCGTATTAAAAAGTACAGAAAACGGAAAAACCTCCAGCTGGATAATTCAGCGGCAGGAGTGCTGAGTCAGACTCGTTTCTGCTCCACATCACCGCCCCGAACGTCTGCAGATCACTCCATATGGGCACCTAATGAGGCTTAGAGACCGGGAACACCTACACACACACACACACACACACACACACACACATACACACACACACACACACACACACACACACATAGAAATGCTTGTAAGAAAAAGCCAAAACAGATATTCGTAGCAATCAATCTCCATGTAGATAATCAAAACCCTTGCCGAGTTGTTCTGAAATTATCCTGACAATCTGTTCAGATAACTTGCAGGAGGTCGGCATCTTTAGTTTAGTTAATTTTTACATGCAGGCTGTAGGAATTGGAAGGTTTTGGTGGGATTTTAAACTGGTGGAAAGATACACCAGGCCAGGCAGTGAACTGTGAGAAAATGACTTCAGGGCAAAGGAAGTCCCCGATGTGTTTGTATATTTGTAATGAAGTTGGTGTGTCGTGGATGAGGTTTGGGCTCGTAGTATTGTAAGCTAGAAAGAGAAACTGAAAAAGTAAACATGCAAGCATTCACTTTGGAAAATCTTGAACGCTGGTGCAATATTTGCAACGATCGATTAGATTTGTGCTAGATTTATAGGCCTTAGTGGTCCCCTAATACTGTATCTGAAGTCTCTTTTATATAGACCTTAGTGGTCCTCTAATACTGTATCTGAAGTCTCTTTTATATAGACCTTAGTGGTCCCCTAATACTGTATCTGAAGTCTCTTTCCCAAAATTCAGCCTTGGTGCAGAATTACAGCCACTAGAGCCAGTCCCATAATGAGCTTTCCTTAGGATGTGCCGTTTCTGTGTCTGTAGCTATTGAGGAGAGGGGGGGGAGAAAGGGGAGGTAACCTTGCTCTTTATGACCTCATAATGAGAAGATTCCTGATTGGCCCATCTGAGCTTTCATTTTCTCAAAAGCAGAGCAGGATACCCAGGGCTCGGTTTACACCTATCACCATTTCTAGCCACTGGGGGACCATAGGGCAGGCTGGGGGAACTCATATTAATGTTATAACACCTCATAAAGTGACATTTTCATGCCTTTAACTATTGTGACCCTGTTTACACCCTGATCACTCAAACCACTTTCTGAGGTTGTCTTGGATGCGTTTGACCACATATCTTTTGTAGGACAGGGTGCTTTATAACTTTACCCATTTTACGATGAGGTGGTTTATCCCAATGGAAGGAGATGGGTTATACTCTATAATATATACAGGGACTTTCACACTTGAAAGTCCGAACCAAGGTCTGGACCAAGGTTCATGTTTTTGCATTTGATCCGGTAAGTTCTGTGGCTCTATCTTGCACCCGGGGATGCGAAAAGCCCGACGCAAGTGCCTTTGCTAGTTTAAGACCGACACAGTTGTCAAATTTCCCGTCCAGTGCCCACGTCATTTAAATAGCAAATGCACCTTCGCCCATCTGTGCGCCCATGGGCGTGCTAGTCTTACAGGGAGGTGTGTTCAGGTGCATTCTGGGCGTGCTGGTCTTACAGGGAGGTGTGTTCAGGTGCATTCTGGGCGTGCTGGTCTTACAGGGAGGTGTGTTCAGGTGCATTCTGGGTGTGATGGTCTTACAGGGAGGTGTGTTCAGGTGCATTCTGGGCGTGCTGGTCTTAACGGGAGGTGTGTTCAGGTGCATTCTGGGCGTGCTGGTCTTAGAGGGAGGTGTGTTCAGGTGCATTCTGGGCGTGCTGGTAAAACAGGGAGGTGTGTTCAGGTGCATTCTGGGCGTGCTGGTCTTACAGGGAGGTGTGTTTGGGTGCATTCTGGGTGTGCTGGTCTTACAGGGAGGTGTGTTCAGGTGCATTCTGGGCGTATTGCTATCTTGAGGCAGCAGGAAGTGATGGCACCATTGACCAACAAAAACCTGGTCTAAAGTCAATAATGCAGCATTTCATTGTTATTTTAACAGCAAATTAGTAAAATGCTCCTAGGCTCGTGGACAGCGCGCGAACACTATGCTTGTTACACACACAGGGACACACAGCAGCACACACACATGCAGAAGATTACAAATAAAAATATTACGGTGTAAATCCTCCATCATAATAGCAATGCTCCAAGGTCCGAACGCGCCTGGCTTTTAAAGGGAATGGGAGATGATCTCTGATGGTTGATTGCATGCTACGCCCAAAACACACCTCTGATTAATGAAGACACTAAGGACAACCCTTTAGGACCATGTATGGGACAAGAACCCCGGCCTCCTGGGTGAAAGTCCTGTGTTTGTTTGACCCATCCACCTCCTTCTTCTATACTACCCTATAAGAGAACGAGCTATCCCACTTTGACCTTTTAATGGAAACTAGTCTATCCCACTTGGGCCCTCCAGTGAAACCAGAGTATTCCTCTTTGGCCTCGTAGTTCAAACCAGACTAATGAGTGCTGTTGAAGGCTAATTAAGCTCCATGGCTGTAATTTCTCACTCTGTCTTCTCTCTCACACACACACACACACACACACACATATACACACACACACACACATACACACACACACACACACACACCTTCAGGGCAAAGTTGACAAACAAGCCAACATGGTTTCATCTTTAATTCCCTCTCAAGTCTCTTTTTTCCCCCTCATCCTTTGTCTTTCTTCTCTCCTCCTGCCTCCCTCTATCTACACCTATGCATTTATTTCCACCATCCCTCTTTCAGAACCTCTCTCTCTCACCATCACTCCATCTCTTCAAAACATCCTTTGTGTTTCTGCTGGTATGGAAGCTGAATGAAACAAAGACCTACCTACCTATCTACCTATCTATCTACCTATCTATCTATCTACCTATCTATCTATCTATCTATCTACCTATCTACCTATCTATCTATCTATCTATCTATCTACCTATCTATCTACCTATCTATCTATCTATCTATCTACCTACCTATCTATCCATCTATCTATCTACCTATCTACCTATCTATCTATCTATCTATCTATCTACCTATCTATCTACCTACCTATCTATCTATCTATCTACCTATCTACCTATCTATCTACCTATCTACCTATCTATCTACTCTATCTATCTATCTATCTATCTACCTACCTATCTATCTACCTACCTATCTACTTACCTATCTACCTACCTACCTACCTATTTATCTATCTACCTATCTATCTATCTATCTATCTATCTATCTATCTATCTATCTATCTATCTATCTATCTATCTATCTATCTATATACCTACCTACCTATCTATCTATCTAAACAGATAAAGACAAAACACACCCAAAAAAAAATCCAAACATACGCAATCCAATGTCGTCTAGATGTCAGCAGACAGAGATGTCTAGAGAGAGTCCTGTGCCTCTGGGGATAGCAGAGTGTGTGTGTGTGTGTGTGTGTGTGTGTGTGTGTGCGTGCTTGCGTGCGTGCGTGCGTGCGTGCGTGCACATGTGCAAGCGTGCGACGTGACAAAAAACAACGGACAGAAGGCAAGACAGGGGAAGAAATGAGACAGAAAAAGTGCCAGACAGCAGCATAAAAAGAGAGACACTATAGAGACACTGACGCCCTGAGAGAGCGAGAGAGAGAGAGAGAGAGAGAGAGAGGCATCGATGGAGTGAGAAAGAGGGGGTAATGAGAGAGAGAGAGAGAGAGAGAGAGAGAGAGAGAGTTTGCCTGAGGACAGAGCGACCAGCCTTGGCAAGCCTGGCTAAGGCTGGGGCTGATGGGTAGTAAATAACCAGTCAGAGGGAACGAGATGGAGACACCCGAGGACAGACAGACAGACAGATAGATAGAGACACACAGATGGAGGTTATGGGACGAGAGAAAGGTTTTCTGAATGGTCCTAGAGAATGTATTAGTGACAGGTTGATTTCACGGATACAAAATCCAAAATTGGAAATGTTTTTTTTTTGCCAGTAAGGGTTTAAATGCTGTTATGGCGTTTTTCTATTACATGGTACCTACTCGCCTCGCCTCGACTCGCCTCGCCTCGACTCGGCGCACTGTTCGTCCCTTTTCCATTGCAGATTTTAGTATCGCCTCAGCGTGGCTGGTCGTCATAGCGACTGCCATGGGCGTGGCTTGGTAGCGTTGCATTTCTTTCCCCCGACTCATTTCCTGGTTCTCCTTCTCCGTAAAACAACATGAAATCATCAAGATAGTTAACTTTGTCACTACCCAAAGTGAGTAGAGTGCAGTTTTGAGTTGCGCATGCGTCACTTTGCGAGGAGTGTAGATGTGAATTGCGCATGCGTAACTTTTGCGACAAGTAGCCTACAAGATGCTAACGGCGTTTTGAGCTAACGTTAGCAATCAAGTAGCCTACTAGCTAGATGCTAACGGCGTTTTGAGCATACTGTCTATGGTTTGAGCTAACGTTAGCAATCAAGTAGTGTACTAGATGCTAACGGCGTTTTTAGCTAATGTTAGCAATCAAACAATCATATATAGCTAATACGTTTTTTAAATGACTGCTAGCTACAACTTAGCAATCAAACACAACATAGGCCGTCACTTGAATGGCGTTTTGAGCTAACGTTAGCAATCAAACAATCATATAGCTAAAACGTTTTTGAAATGATTTCCATCTTCTGTTATTGTATGTAAAGACAAACGTTTATTATTTTACAGATTTCACCAATTTCAGTAAGACACGTTATGCCGTAAACAGTTTAAATCTGAGCATGCGCAAGTCACATCTGCACTCGACCAGAGCCGGTCTGACTCGGCTAACATCGGGTATGACACGTTATGCCGTAAGCCGTTTAAATCTGAGCATGCGCAACTCAAAACTGCACTCTTCTCACTTTGGGTTGTGACAAACTTTTCCTGCTCCAGATTTCCCACCGTGGTCAGAAAGAACAGGGGAGACACTTTGTTTCTGTCACTATATGACTCTAGAGTCACTACTCGCCATCACTCTCTCACTCACTTTACCACACACACACACACTCACTATATGACGCTAGAGTCACTACTCGCTGCGGAGCTAATCGCCGGCACTCTCTCACTTCTCCCTCGCTCACCAGCTACACACACAGAGACGGCAACTCAACACACACACCAGCGCACCAGTATAACCATCAGACCACTTGTATGTTACGGAGAAAGCTCTGCGTGGAGCCTCCGGCAGCAAAAAAACACAGCTGGCTAATCTATTTAAAAATGCCGTCTGTCGCTAGCAATGTGGTGATCAGTGACGATTCTTTCCGACCAATCGGCAGCCTGCAGGGTTTCACGTCACCTTCTCGGCTCGTCTCGGCTCGCTTGGAACCTCGACTGAGGAGGTACTAAAAAAAGTACCTGTTAGCAGGTATCAGGTACTTTTTTTTGTAATGGAAAACCAAAAAAGGCGAGTAGAGTCGAGGCGAGTAGGTACCATGTAATGGAAAAGCGCCATTACAGTAAATAGTGCAACGCATTCTCACGAACAAACGGGTTTGTATGATATCCTACGAAAATAATGGTCACATGACACTTAACTTCAGCTGTGTTTAACAGTTAGGCCAGTTACACGGATTGATCTCATGAAGTGGCGTGTGTGTGACACGCCACTTCGTATGCCAGTTTGGCTTGTTATCAAGACGCATAATCGCTTTTTAGCGTGTTTATCAACGCATTTCGCCCGCCATTGACCTAACCTGACTCCACCAGATGGATCGCTTCGCATTTGCTCGGCATATCCATCGGATCAAACTCTTTTTTGCTCTTCTTTCAATGAAGGAATACTTTCTAATTCGGATAAAAACTCGCTGCGATCGCTACGCTCATCTCATCCGTGGAAGCTGTCGCGTTGTTTTAGACTGAACAGTCGCTTCTCGTTGCGTCACACCTAAACCCGCCTCAAAACTCAACGCCGATTGTTCGGTCGTTTTGGCGAACGGCTCCAAATTTTCTCTCATCTCAAGATGCCAGACTGATCTGCGAGGTGGAAAACTGGAGTTCGCCAGATCAGGACGCTCTCACGAGGCTACCATTAACCTACAGTACAGGCCAAAAGTTTGGACACACCTTCTCATTCAATGCGTTTCCTTTTTATTTTCATGACTATTTACATTGTAGATTCTCACTGAAGGCATCAAAACTATGAATGAACACATATGGAATTGTGTACTTAACAAAAAAGTGTGAAATAACTGAAAACATGTCTTATATTTTAGATTCTTCAAAGTAGCCACCCTTTGCTTTTTTATTAATAAGGGAAAAACTTCCACTAATGAACCCTGACAAAGCACACCTGTGAAGGTAAAACCATTTCAGGTGACTACCTCATGAAGCTCATTTAGAGAACACCAAGGGTTTGCAGAGTTATCAAAAAAAGCAAAGGGTGGCTACTTTAAAGAATCTAAAATATAAGACATGTTTTCAGTTATTTCACACTTTTTTGTTAAGTACATAATTCCATATGTGTTCATTCATGGTTTTGATGCCTTCAGTGAGAATCTACAATGTAAAAAGTCATGAAAATAAAGAAACACATTGAATGAAAAGGTGTGTCCAAACTTTTGGCCTGTACTGTATGTTTACGCAAAGTCATCATAATTTTCATCATCAAGATTTTTCTGTCTTTACACACCAGAAAGGTGTCTGACGCAGCGCTGCTGCTGCTAGTCTTGTCTGGACACATGTGTGTTTCCCATTGATAAAATGAAATACCACGTTAAACCTAAATATATCCTGATCTGATTCCAGCAAAGACAACGTCTGCAGTATTGACGGCAAAATAGGCTCCAGAATATTTTGTTCTGTACTGACAGGTGCAATTCAATTACATGTATATATCTGCCTTTATGTCAAAACCTCGAGGCTTTCAAGCATCAACATGTCATTTATTAATATGTATTTGTGTCTAAATGACATATAAACATCTTTTCCTATTCTATTTTGCCTGGAAACGCTTCCAAGCCGCGCCTGAGACACGCAGGCAGTGTGTAAGCTCTGACCTATTACCATGGGGAGCCGAAATATGAACAGACATGCCACGCAGCTGACACGCTCACACCACGCAGCCAGTGTGTAACTGGCCTTAACAGTTAAGAAATATCTGTGTATTAACAGTAGTGTGACTGATTTATATTTGTCTTATATAGTTGTATTTTTGTGTATTACATATTGAATTGCATACTTTGTGCTCCGACAACTTTTGGCGGAACCACAGAAGTTGGTTTCCATGTTGTCACTTTACACACACACGCACACACACACGCACACAACCACACACACAACCACACACACGTGCGCACGCACACACACCCACACACAAAAAAGCACACATGACCAAACGCACGCACGCACATGCACACACCCACACAAACAAATGCACACACACACACACACACACACACAGATACACGCACGCACACATGCACACAAAACCACACACACCTGCGCACACACACACACACGCATGTACGCACATGCACACACCCACACAAACAAATACACACATGCACACACATACATACACACGTGCGCACAGACGCACACACATACACACACGCACACATGCACACACAACCACACACACATGCGCACATGCACACACCCACACACACAAACGCACACACATACATACACACACACATACACACACACGCACACACAACCACACGTACACACACACACACACACAAATGCATACATGCACACACAAACACACGTGCGCACACACACGCACACACACACACACACGCACGCACACATGCACACACAACCACACACACGTGCGCAGGCACACACACACTCACATGCACACACACACACACACGTGCACAAGCACACACACCCACACAAGCGCACACACACACACACAGGGATGTCAGGAGGATTATCAAAGTGAAATCATCTCTGTTACATTAGCTCTGCACTGAGTGGGCAGCTGTAGGCACACACACGCACACACGCACACACGCACACACACAGGTTTACGGCCTTTTGCCTCTCGCCTGGCGTACGGTCAGCTCTATGCGTTGCTATGGAGACAAACCAGGGCTGCGGTAGAGATGCACGGGCCAAAAGAAAAGGAGAAACACACTACAGCTACTTTTGAACATTATCAAAGACTTGGACCACAACAGGTTTTCTTTGGATAAGAGCCGAACCTTTTCAAGGAGCCGATGGTCGAAGGAATGAAAGAGGGAGGCTGCGCTCGCACGCTCCAACGTGTCAGCGTGCCGCCGGAAAACGGCCGCACGTAAACGGGAACATTGGTGGAACATTATTGGAGCATTCCCTTTCATTAGCCATGTAAAGAGTTTAGTCGGAATATCGTCTTTCTGCATGGGAATAAGGGCAAAAAATGGGAATAAGCACGAACGTACAGTCCAGGCCAAAAGTTTGGACACACCTTCTCATTCAATGCGTTTCCTTTTTATTTTCATGACTATTTACATTGTAGATTCTCACTGAAGGCATCAAAACTATGAATGAACACATATGGAATTATGTACTTAACAAAAAAGTGTGAAATAACTGAAAACATGTCTTATATTTTAGATTCTTCAAAGTAGCCACCCTTTTGCTTTTTTATTAATAAGGGAAATAATTCCACTAATGAACCCTGACAAAGCACACCTGTGAAGGTAAAACCATTTCAGGTGACTACCTCATGAAGCTCATTGAGAGAACACCAAGGGTTTGCAGAGTTATCAAAAAAAGCAAAGGGTGGCTACTTTGAAGAATCTAAAATATAAGACATGTTTTCAGTTATTTCACACTTTTTTGTTAAGTACATAATCCCATATGTGTTCATTCATAGTTTTGATGCCTTCAGTGAGAATCTACAATGTAAATAGTCATGAAAATATAAAGGAAACACATTGAATGAGAAGGTGTGTCCAAACTTTTGGCCTGTACTGTAAATGCAGTCAACGCATACACATGGACTGGCAAACATCACAGACATTTAAAGCTACAGATTTAGCGATGTCATGTGATTTTATTTGTACATTGTACGTAATTTTTTACAGAAATGTCGATAATAGTTCGCATGCGCATCTAAAACAATCAACAGTTAAAAAAATGTCAACTCTAAATGCACCGTTTTCTTTGAATCTCTGAGTGTACATTCACAACATATGGCCTTTCTCTGCCTCTTCATGCTAAGCTACATGGATGAGTGAGTAATAGTGTGTGTGTGTGTGTGTGTGTGTGTGTGTGTGTGTGTGTGTGTGTGTTGTATCAGGCTCTCAGCACAACCTGTCACATTCATTTCCCGCTCACCCATCCCGGGTGGGGGGGGGGTGGGGGGGACGACTGTATAAAATGGGGCGGCAGCTGTCGGCCAATCGGGACGCAGCTTAGAGCCCCCGTTGGCAGCAAGCGGCTCTGCGATTGGCTGAGGCGAGCGGGGCTATAAGCGGAGGAGTTTATCTGGGATTAACTTCGATATCTAATCAATGTTGACTGCTGGAATAACAGAGATGGGAGGAGGGGAGAAAGAAAGAAAGGAAGGAAGGAAGAAAATGGCAAAAGGAGAAGGGAGTGAGGGCAAAAGAGAAGTAAAGGAGGAGAAAATGGGGTTCACTTTGTGTGAGAGAGTGATGGAAAAATGTGCGAGTGACAGAGAGAATAAGTCAGCCTCGAAGGGAAATAGAAAAGCATGAAAACTGTGTGCTTTACGCGGGAGAGATGGAGCAGAAAAGTGTGAAAAGAAGGGAGATAGGGGTGAAAAAAGGAGAGCGGGAGAAGAGGAAGATGGAGAGGGTGGATGGGAGGAAAGGAAAAGCTGAGGAGAAGGGGGAGATGGAGAGGAGCGAGAGGGGGGGAAAAAAAGGGGGAGTTGGCAGAGGGATCGGAGAAAGAAATGGGACGTATGAGGAAATAAAATAAGATATGGAGTCAGAGGAAGGAAGGGAAAGAGAGAGAGATGAAAGGATGAAGAGGACAAAGATGGAGGAGGAGTTCTTCATTGTCCCTCGAGGGGAATGATTTGAGCTCCAGTTGGAGTCACAAAAAAACATCAAAACAACGACACAATAAAAGGCATGAAACAACGAATGGCGACCAAAACACTAGAAGAATCTGAACAGACTGACACCAGCTCACATGATATCATCATCATATAACTGAAAACATGTCTTATATTTTAGATTCTTCAAAGTAGCCACCCTTTTCTTTTTTATTAATAAGGGAAAAACTTCCACTAATGAACCCTGACAAAGCACACCTGTGAAGGTAAAACCATTTCAGGTGACTACCTCATGAAGCTCATTGAGAGAACACCAAGGGTTTGCAGAGTTATCAAAAAAAGCAAAGGGTGAAATACTTTGAAGAACCTAAAATATAAGACATGTTTTCAGTTATTTCACACTTTTTTGTTAAGTACATAATTCCATATGTGTTCATTCATAGTTTGGATACCTTCAGTGAGAATCTACAACACGTGTCAAACTCAAGGCCCGCGGGCCAAATCCGGCCCCTCGCAGATTATGAACCGGCCTGCATGTCAATTTAGCTTCACAATACATTTTGTATTTGTACTTTTTCTGACATGTTTGTCACTTTTTCCGACATTTTTGTCACTTTTTCCGACGTTTTTGTACTTTTTCCGACATTTTTGTCACTTTTTCCGACGTTTTTGTACTTTTTCCGACATTTTTGTCACTTTTTCCGACATTTTTGGGCGCTTCTTTTCCTATGAAGGCTGAGGAACTTCTTTAGGACTTTATGTGGACCAAACTGTGATTTAGAAGACTATATGACACGTGCAATAATACAGTCAAAGTTATTTGCCATTTTTGATTAAATAAACACGTCAATAAACTAAACATGTCTGGCCCTTGATGTGATTCTTATTTCCCAGCGTGGCCCTCTGGGAAATTGAGTTTGACACCTCTGATCTACAATGTAAATAGTCATGAAAATAAAAAGGAAACGCATTGAATGAGAAGGTGTGTCCAAACTTTTGGCCTGTACTGTATGTAAAGACACGGGGGGTCTTGCAAATAGTCACATTATTTAGATTTATTGATACACGTACCCTGTAGTCCTCCACAGTCCCCCTAAACCAGGGGGGTCAAACTCACTCAGAGAATCACTTCAAGGGCCAGACATAGAGAGTTTATTGACTTTCTTTTGTTTCATTGAAAATGTCAAATATCTTTGACTGTATTACTGCACGTCACTTTTTTTTTGACATCGCTGTAGCGCTGTACTCATTTTTGTATGTTTTATTTCCCTCCCCGACTTCTTTATGGCTTTCTCAGGCGTTTTCTGTCACCTTCTTATTTAAATTGTTGCCTTTTCTGACATTTTTTCATGCTTTTTGTTGCATTTTTGTTGACATAAAGCCCTACATAAGTCAGCAAAAATGTTCCTTAGCCATCATAGAATTTAGCAAATCGAGCAAACAACAATTTTTTACAACAATCTTTCTGCCTAAATATCGAATTTCTGAGTCTCAGAGTCGGCAAATCTGCCAAATTCTGCTTTGAGTGTAGCGTAACTGCAGTTAAAAAAAACACTATTTACGTTGTTTTTGGCGCAAAACTACTTGGGCCAAAATCTATTGTGAACCTAAATTGATATACGGGCCGGATCATAATCTGCAAGGGGCCAGATTTGGCCCGCGGGCCTTGAGTTTGACACGTGTGCCCTAGGGGGTCATATACCCCCTGCAGTCCTCCAGAGTACCCCTATGGGATCATATACCCCCTGCAGTCCTCCAGAGTACCCCTATGGGATCATATACCCCTGCAGTCCTCCACAGTACCCCTAGGGGGATACGTACCCCCTGCAGTCCTCTAAAGTACCCCTAGGGGGACACGTACCCCCTGCAGTCCTCCAGAGTACCCCTAGGGGGATACATACCCCCTGCTGTCCTTTAAAGTACCCCTAGGGGGACACGTACCCCCTGCAATCCTCCAGAGTACCCCTAGGGGGATACATACCCCGCTGCAGTCATCCAGAGTACCCCTAGGGGGTCACTTACCCCCTTGCAGTCCTCTAAAGTACCCCTAAGGGGATACGTACCCCCTGCAGTCCTCTAAAGTACCCCTAGGGCAGGGGTGTCAAACTCATTTTCCCAGAGGGCCACACTGGAACAAGAGGGCCAGACATGGAGAGGTTATTGACGTGCTTTTTGTTCCTGCAGGTCACTGTTTTTTTTTAACATTTTGGTAGTTTTTTTATCCTCATTTTTGTTGATTTTGTTTCAGACTTTTTTGTGCCTTTCTCAGACATTTGTCACCCTTTTGTAAATGTGTCGCTTTTTGTTGCATTTTTGTTGACATGAAGCCCTACAAAGGTCATCAAAAGAGTTCCTTTTAGCCATCAGAGAAGTTAGCAAATCAAGCAAAACAATGATTCCTTTTTTTTTTTTAACAAAAACCTGTTTCTGAGCCTGAATATTAAAACTCTCTCTGCTGCTTCTTCTGGGGGAATTTCTGAGTCTCAGAGTCGGCAAATCTGCCATATGTCTGCTTTAAATGTCAGGTAATTGCAGTTTAAAAAACACTTTCCTGTGTTTTTGGTTTGGCGCACAACTAGGCGGGACAAATTCTATTGTTAACCCAAATTAAAATACGGGCCAGATGTAAATCTGCAACAAAAAATAAAAAGGTATCGTCCAGTACCAATTTCTAGCTAGTGGTATCGGTACCACTTGAAAAAGTGTTAAAAATGGACTCAGTGTAAGATCTGTAGCATAAAACCATCGGAGTCTCGTCCACAGTAAAAAAGTTTGGCGTGGAGAGAGAGGAGGATGCATTAGAGGAAGAGAAGTAGGAGAAGGAGAGCGAAAAGAGTAGTAGGAGAGAAAGACAAGATGAGGAGGAAGGAGGTGAAGCATGAAGCAAAAGTAGATGAGGGTGTAAAAACAAGGTGGCTGCAGGAGAGGAAAAGAAGAAAAAGAAGGAGCAGGAGGAAAAGAAAGGAGCTGCAGAGCAAGGGGCACAAAGAGAGGGGGAAGATGAGGAGAAAATGGGAGGTGGAGGAGAGGAAGAAAGGAGAAATGGGAGTCAAAAAAGGTGGAGGAAAAGGAAAAGTATATATGAACAGTATGAGGAAGGGAAGAGAAAGAGACGAAGAGGACAACAGGTGGAAGAAAGAAAGGCAGAGGGAGTGAGAGTGAGAGTTTGGAGGGGAGGAAGCAGAAAGAGGGAAGGAAGAGAGGAGGGAAGAGGAGAAGAAAGAAAGATGAGGGGGAAGGAAAGAGAGGAGGGGCAGGTCTCCTTTCAGTGGCTGTGCCCTGATGCATGTCAGCGTCCTCCACCCCCAAACATCCCACAATCCCCCATTCATGTGAAATAAAGTGTGTGTGTGTGTGTGTGAGATGAGTCATACTTTTGTTTTGTGGCAGTCTTTAGTTCCAGCGAACGGACACACACAAACACACACACACACACACACACACACACACAGAGTGAGAGACACACACACTCACACACTCTCTCACACACACAGACACACACACATACAGAGAGACAGAGACACACACACACATACACACAGTGCTATCTTTGTGGGGACCAGTCATTGACATAATGCATTCCCTAGCCCCTTACCCTCACCTTAACCATCACAACTAAATGTCTAACCTTAACCCTTACCCTCACCTTAACCATCACAACTAAATGCCTAACCTTAACCCTTACCCTAACCTTAACCATCACAACTAAATGCCTAACCTTAACCCTTACCCGAACCTTGACCATTACAACTAAATGCCTAACCTTAACCCTTACCCTAACCTTAACCATCACAACTAAATGCCTAACCGTAACCCTTACCCTAACCTTAACCATCACAACTAAATGCCTAACCTTAACCCTTACCCTCACCTTAACCATCACAACTAAATGCCTAACCTTAACCCTTACGCTAACCTTAACCATCACAACTAAATGCCTAACCTTAACCCTTACCCTCACCTTAACCATCACAACTAAATGCCTAACCTTAACCCTTACCCTAACCTTAACCACCACAACTAAATGCCTAACCTTAACCCTTACCCTCACCTTAACCATCACAACTAAATGCCTAACCTTAACCCTTACCCTAACCTTAACCACCACAACTAAATGCCTAACCTTAACCCTTACCCTCACCTTAACCATCACAACTAAATGCCTAACCTTAACCCTTACCCTCACCTTAACCATCACAACTAAATGCCTAACCTTAACCCTTACCCTCACCTTAACCATCACAACTAAATGCCTAACCTTAACCCTTACCCTAACCTTAACCATCACAACTAAATGCCTAACCTTAACCCTTACCCTAACCTTAACCATCACAACTAAATGCCTAACCTTAACCCTTACCCTCACCTTAACCATCACAACTAAATGCCTAACCTTAACCCTTACCCTCACCTTAACCATCACAACTAAATGCCTAACCTTAACCCTTACCCTAACCTTAACCATCACAACTAAATGCCTAACCTTAACCCTTACCCTAACCTTAACCACCACAACTAAATGCCTAACCTTAACCCTTACCCTCACCTTAACCATCACAACTAAATGCCTAACCTTAACCCTTACCCTAACCTTAACCATCACAACTAAATGCCTAACCGTAACCCTTACCCTCACTTTAACCATCACAACTAAATGCCTAACCTTAACCCTTACCCTAACCTTGACCATTACAACTAAATGCCTAACCTTAACCCTTACCCTCACCCTAACCATAACCTAATTATATCCCTAACCCTAAAACCAAGTCTTAACCCTCAAAAAGCCCTTTAAACTATTCGGGTCCAGCATACTGGACTCCTGGTTTTTGGACCCCACAAATGTAGTTAAACAAGAAAGCATATACACACACACACACACACACACACACACACACACACACTACTCACACTCACACACACACACACACACACACACACACACTAACACTCACACTCAGAGAGGTTATAGCAGTGGAATGAAATGAAGGATGAAAAGTTGGAGACTGAAACGGCTGCAAGAGAAAAGGAGATTTTAGTTTGGTGAATTCTTCTGATGTTTACAGTTCAAACTGGATATATATATGTATGTATATATATATATATATATATATATATATATATATATATATATATATATATATATATATATATATTTATATAAATATATATGTATATATATTTAGGCAGTAGGCCTATGTTGTAGAGGAAATGCTGTCCTTAAACATGGTTGACTGGCTCTCCTTTGTGCCATAATAAACCAGATCTACTACTGGCCACGCTGAGCTGCCTCACAGTAAACCTGTTGTCATGTTCATGTTGAGGCTGTGGGGGGGTTGTCGGCGGCTGCTGCATGTAACTAATAAAGTAACTCGTAATCTAACTTTGTTATTTTTAAAATCAAGTAATCTGTAAAGTAACTAAACTACTTTTAAAATCAAGTAATCTGTAAAGTAACTAAGTTACTTTTTCAAAGTAACTGTGGCAACACTGTTCACCTGTCCCTCATTTGTTATTCACCTCATGTATTTAACATGAGGTACATGTATTAAATTCCTGAGTTCTAACCATCTCCTGCCTGCCTGCCTCTACTTGCGTTTGGGTCCTCTACCTTCCACTCACCACAACAACAACGGGGGAAATGAGGCGCCACACTACGGCCACAACAACGGGATGGACCGCCACATGTGGGACTCGATCCCCCGGTCTCCTGGGGTGAAAGTCCCGTGTTGTTTGAACCATCTACCCCCTCCCCTGACCAACCTCCCTGCGCGAACTTTCGCCCTATCTGCACTCGCCAGTGCTGCATTTGATACGGTCGACCATGAAATATTGCTTGACCGATTGGAAAACTGGGTTGGTCTTTCTGGCTCAGTACTAAAGTGGTTTGAATCCTATTTAAAGAATAGGGACTACTTTGTGTCTATAGGTAATTATACATCTGAGCATACAAATATGGCGTGCGGAGTTCCCCAACGTTCTGTTCTGGGGCCTCTCCTGTTCAACATCTACATGCTTCCACTGGCTCAGATTATGGAAAACAACAAAATAAGTTACCATAGTCATGCGGATGACACACAAATTTACATAACCTTATCGAACTATAGCCCAATACAACAATTAAATATGTGCATTCAACAGATTAATGATTGGATGTGCCAGAACTTTCTTAAATTAAATGAAGAAAAAACGGAGGTGGTTGTTTTTGGAGCAAAAGAGGAACGATTGAAAGTCAGCGCTCAAACTAAAGAGGGGGAAGCAGCGTTCAGTTTTTATGCTCCACATATTTGGAACAAACTCCCAGAAACCTGTAGGTCCGCTGCAACTCTCAGTTCTTTTAAATCTAAGCTAAAGACCTATCTTTTTGATGTTGCTTTTCTTTAAATAATCTATTTTATTAACTTTAATTTCTTATACTGCACTGTAACTTGTATTCTTATACTGCTCTATAAATTTTATTCTTGTCTTTTAATGTTTTTAATTTGTTTATTAATGTTTTTAAATTGTTTTTAATTGTCTTCTAACTGCTCTTTAATGTTTTATGTAAAGCACTTTGAATTGCCCTGTTGCTGAAATGTGCTATACAAATAAAGCTGCCTTGCCTTGCCTTATCAACACTACTCACTACCGTCATCGTTCTGTGATCACCAAATATGCTTCCCATTGAAATACATTGCTTTAAAATTCGTAATCGCCACCGCGAAAAAACCCGACATTTATGTGTCCTGTCCACGACTTAATAGTAGGGCTGGGCGATATGGAGAAAATCAAATATCACGATATTTTGGACCAAATACCTCAATATCGATACCGCAACAATATTGTAGTGTTGACTATTGGTGCTTTCACAACATATTCACACAATGAGATTTTTAATAAATAATCATCAGTAATGTGGATATAATGACTAAGTGGGTAAAGGCAAATAATAGAACAGCTAGAACAGTCTGGTAAGTTCAGAAAATGACATCACTTTACTGTAATGCAGCCTTTAAAGGAACACGCCGACTTATTGGGAGTTTAGCTTATTCACCGTAACCCCCAGAGTTAGACAAGTCCATACATACCCTTCTCATCTCAGTGCGTGCTGTAAGGCTGTCTGACAGCTCCAGCATTAGCTTAGCCTAGCACAGATCCTGCAGGTAACTGGTTCCAACTAGCCTACTGCTCCGAATAAGTGACAAAATAACGCCAACATGTTCCTATTTACATGTTGTGATTTGTAGAGTCACAGTGTGTACAAAAAACAACGTAACATGACACACAGCCATCTTCTAACTGTAAACAAACCGGGAACTATATTCTCAGACAGGCTTGCTGCGAGCATATCACTCCGCCCAAGTACTATATTCTTCCACCTGAGAATATAGTTCCTGGTTTGTTTACTGTTAGAAGATGGCTGTGTCTCATGTTACGTTGTTTTTTGTACACGCTGTGACTCTACAAATCACAACATGTAAATAGGAACATGTTGGAGTTATTTTGTCACTTATTCTGAGCAGTAGGATTACTGGAACCATTCACCTGCATGTTCTGTGATGGCCTGATGCCGCTGGAGCCGTCAGACAGCATTACAGCACGCACAGAGATGAGGAAGGTATGTATGGACTTGTCTAACTCTGGGGGTTACGGTGAATAAGCTAAATTCCCAATAAGTCGCTGTGTTCCTTTAAAACCAGGAAAAGATAAGACTTATGCCATATTACGATATAACGATATCCAAAATCTAAGACGATAGCTAGTCTCATATCACAATATCGATATAATATCGACATATTGCCCAGCTCTACTTAATAGATTCAATAACTTGACCATATCACAAACTGCTGTGAGACCGGGCTGTTCTCATAGGAAATAAAAATAGCTGCTTATGGAAACCCAGCATTAGAGGTGGGGGATGTGTCAAACAAACAGACTTTCACCTGGCAGAGCAGGGTATACGATTTCTGTTTGAAACTAAAAGTTTGAAGCCCGTGATGTGTTATTTTGTTCAGCCACTTTATATACGCTGAACTGTACTTTATTTCAATAAGACTCGTTGAAATGAAGTGAATTAAAAGAGGGAGAGGTAATGACAGAGAGGGAAAGAGGGAGAGGATAAAGTATTGTGCTGACACATCCTGTCTAACGAGAGAGAGAGATGGAGAGAGAAAGAGAGAGAGTTTTGCAGTCTTGCAGTGCAATAGTCTCTCTCCCTCTCGGTCTTTTTAGTCCATTTGTGTAACTGCTCTCTTCATGCCACATTAATCTGTATAATTAGGCTGCTGTCTAGTTTTACCTCCTTTCCTCTCATCTTTTCTCCCCTCCTCTGTCTCCCCTCTACTTTCATTCAGCCATCCTCTCTCCACCTTTCACTATACCTTTTTCTTTATTAATCTCGGTCTCTATTTTTCCCTCTGTAAATCTCTCAAGCCCCATTCACACACAGAACCGTGGAGGATTTGAATTATTCATGACCGAAAGAGACAAGTCCCTTTCACACATGCACTGCAACTCTGAACTTCTCTGAACATTACACGGAGGAGCTTTAGGCGAGAACGCAAATGTCCAAATTAGTTGGGCCGAGCGAGCGGGCGCGTTAAGGATGTTTCTATCATGAAGCTGGCACGAAACCGGAAGACAACAAACATCAGAGGGCAAAGAAGAAGAAGGAATTTACAGGAAGACACCAAACAAAATGTCTTAACTGGAGAAAAAAGGAGATTCAGGAACGTCTGTCGGTAACGGCAAGAGACTCGGTTGTTTATGACCACATTAGGAACCGGCTTTGTGATGACGGTGTAGTCGGCATCATGTCCTGCCTTCTCCACGCTCTACCCAGGTGCAACCCCTCGCCTGGTCTTGCATTGCCAGACCTTCCTCCACAGTCCAGACCAAGACCAGGGCAGGGTGAGACCAAGTCAAGACCAAGGCAGGGTGAGACCAAGTCAAGAACAAGACCAAGGCAGGGTGAGACCAAGTCAAGAACAAGACCAAGGCAGGGTGAGACCAAGTCAAGACCAAGACCAAGGCAGGGTGAGACCAAGTCAAGAACAAGACTTTGAGGGGTTGAGACCGAGTCAAGACCAAGGCAGGGTGAGACCAAGTCAAGACCAAGACCAAGGCAGGGTGAGACCAAGTCCAGACCAAGACCAAGGCAGGGTGAGACCAAGTCAAGAACAAGACCAAGGCAGGGTGAGACCAAGTCCAGACCAAGACCAAGGCAGGGTGAGACCATGTCAAGACCAAGACCAAGGCAGGGTGAGACCAAGTCAAGAACAAGACTTTGAGGTGTTGAGACCGAGTCAAGACGAAGACCAAGGCAGGGTGAGACCAAGTCAAGAACAAGACCAAGGCAGGGTGAGACCAAGTCAAGACCAAGACCAAGGCAGGGTGAGACCAAGTCCAGACCAAGACCAAGGCAGGGTGAGACCATGTCAAGACCAAGACCAAGGCAGGGTGAGACCAAGTCAAGAACAAGACTTTGAGGTGTTGAGACCGAGTCAAGACCAAGGCAGGGTGAGACCAAGTCAAGACCAAGACCAAGGCAGGGTGAGACCAAGTCAAGAACAAGACCAAGGCAGGGTGAGACCAAGTCAAGAACAAGACCAAGGCAGGGTGAGACCAAGTCCAGACCAAGATCAAGGCAGGGTGAGACCAAGTCCAGACCAAGATCAAGGCAGGGTGAGACAAAGTCCAGACCAAGGCAGGGTGAGACCAAGTCAAGAACAAGTCCAAGGCAGGGTGAGACCAAGTCAAGAACAAGTCCAAGACAGGGTGAGACCAAGTCAAGACCAAGACCAAGGCGTGGTGAGACCAAGTAAAGACCAAGACCAAGGCAGGGTGAGACCAAGTCAAGACCTGTCCTGGTGCATTTGAAGGAGGAACTTTTTCATTCAGTATTCACAGTAATTCACATGAAATTAGACAATGCACAGGCAGTGTAGCGATATATTCCTGCCGTTGTGGTTTTCATCGGTCCTGAAATAAAATCCAGAGTCCACTTTATCCGAGGAAAAATATGGTTGATTCTGAGACCGAGAGTTTCAAAAAGTGGTCTTGAGACCAGTTTTTAAGACCAAGACCGATCTCGAGTACTACAACACTGCCAAAACGGAGTATTTCCAGGAAGTGAGAATACGTCAGACAGTTTCCATCCACACGTTTTTATCTGAATTAAGTGATATTTAATGAAAAATGCCTCATGAATATCGAATCAAAGGAAATACGTTTGGTCTCATTGGATTTCACTTCGAGCGATATATATACATGGTTTAATGGGATAAACGCTGATGGAAACGTTATTTGCCGAATAAATTAATGAATTGCGATTACGTTTTGGTCATTTTATGGTTGCAACCCGCCACAAAACGAAGAAGAAGAAGTTGTAGTTCATTACCGCCCAGTATTTCCGCTCTGTTTGCACACATGACGGGCGTCAACAAAGACATGATGGAAGTGGACGAACGAGGAAACAAGATACTTTTTGAATTTAATTTACGAGCAAAATATAACGGCTATTTTAGATACAAAAAATCTAAGAAATGCCAGAATTTATCAGGAGCTCGCGAAGGAACTGACCAACAAAGGTTTGGACAAACCGTGGGACGTCCTGCGGAGTAAATGAAAGGCACTCAAACAGCGATACACATCTCAAAAAAGAGAATTGTCTCTGAGTGGTGCCGGAGGGGAAATAAAAGGCAAGTTCCACCTTTTTGATGAGCTGGATCAGATCCTCAGCCAAAGGCCCATGGGAGCTTCCTCGGCTTCTTATATTAACAACAACTACTTCTGTCTAGCAAAACTTTGTTCGCAAAAGTTTGCTTGAATGTTGTGCGATTCAGTGCGAAAATGAACAGAAACACCTTAAAATGTCTTAAATGAATTCTATATACCAATTTAATCGCAAAGCAGCATGTGTGATGTCATTACGCAACAGGTTTTTATTCGCTTTAAAGCCGTTGGATGGAAACACACTTTCAGATAATTCGATTGACAAGTGGATGGAAACTAAGCTACTGACTATTCCCTGTTTGTTGTGTGCAACGTTTGTCAAAGGGAAACTTCAGACTATATTATTTGGACATTGTTCACATGAGTAAACAGGTTTTTGTGTTCTCTTCCATTGGACCGTGCACTTGTCAACGCTTTTATCCCTTGTAGGAAAAAAAGCCAGAGTCAGAGGGCTAGATTTATCAAGCCGTTTGCGCCTGTTTCTAGGCGCTAATTGGTCGCAAAGACGGACGTAACCGATGCGGGCTATTTACAAACGGGGCGCACTTGGGTAAAATCGCAGATTGCCTGCCACATGAGCGAGAAGAGACAAGTTGCGCTTTCAATATGCGTTCGTGGGAGGGTCATGGGGAAAGTGGGAGTTCCACCCCAAAAAGGTGGGAGGATAAGCGCATAGTGCGCCTAATTATATATTCTGTGGTATTTACAAAGACTGTCAGTAGGAGCGCGCCTCTATTCTGCGCGGGAAATTCTCCGCCTCTTTAAAGCAGGTCTGAACCAGCCGCAATCGAGTTTCCTCGTAGACCTTTATGCCACTAGTGAAATGGCAACAGTAATCTGAGCAAGACGAAGACATAGGCGAGGCTGAAAATATCGTTAACACAAGAATCACACTTTGTCAGTGAACACAACATCATTTAGCGTTACAGATCAAGCAGCCATGCAATATTAGAGTTACTGGAAGAAATCAAAGATGAAATTGAATCTCCCACTCAGCGTTCACATCCCATTCCAGCAGTTGTTAAACTCCTCGCTACATTACAAATATTAGCATCAAGATCATTTCAAACAGTCATAGCATCAGCAGTGGGAATATCGCAGTCTGCACCCAGCCATATCATAGCACCAGTAGCGCTTTGCTACAACGCAATCTCCGGTATAGTGGGCGGAGAAAGACGCTGATTGCCTGATGGGTGTCAGGGTTGATAAATACTACGCAAAATGTGGAAGCATAGCGTGCGCTATTACCGAACTTGCATAAACAGACACAGCGCAAACTGCGCTAGTGTTAGTAAATCAGGCCCAGAGTCTTTTAAGAACCACCGGTCACTTCTCAAAATTTCCCCTTTAATTTTGTGTTCGTTGAAAGGCAGACCAAGAAATGAATACTCAGGATTCGTTCAGTTAAACTATAACAATCTTTAGTAAAATGATTTTGCAAACAGATATTTCATATGCATATGGATCAGCCGCTCCTTCGAGACTTTCTCTCCCTAGCCACCAACAAAGTCTTTCCGGGTCTGACACCGGACCTTCTTCTTTCGCTTTTTTAAATTTTTATGCAGGGTTTTTTTTTGCCCTTCTTTTCACTACTACGTATAAACACCACTAACACCAAGAGCATTACTAGTTTTGCACTTTTTGGATTTCATGGTCAATAAATCTCATTCAATGAGGAAACTATACATAATCCTTGAGTTAAAAAAGCTGAAATTATGAATTATTTAGAATAATATTAAAGGAAGGACGTTGACCGAAGTACAACGTTCAGTCAGGATACTGTTTCGAAACATTTCAATTTACTTTTCAAATGCTAAAAAATTGTAACCAAACAAATTCAATGAAAGCAAAGATCCGATCTTCAGTTGTGTGGAATCATCCGTCTGTGTTATTTCTGGGTAATCAAAAGGAGGTTGTTAAAAAGAAACCCATATTCTTGATGTAGACATTTAGAAAAGGGGTCAAATCCGACACAAAGACAACACAAGGGTTAAGGAGCTTGTAGGAGCTTTTTGGGTTATTCAGTTGCAGACTTTAACTCCCTGCTGGAAAAAAACAACTTTCAATGATTGATTCCTGGAGAAAAGTTATGGGTTTTCCTTGTTCACTTTAATACAATCAGAGTTTGCTTTGAGCCTGTTCTCATGAACCATTCGTACATATAGCTACGAAAAGTAAAAGGACTGTAATTTATGTTTTCCCTTATTTAATCCTTGTGTTGTCTTCCAATCGACCGAGCAACTTTTTATTTTTCTGGGTCAAAATGTACTTTTTCTTTCAAAGTTGTGGGATCATCTTTTTCGACACAAAAAAGCAAAGGGTGGCTAAAAAAGTTTTTTTATACGTTTTTTTGTCACTTTTTGTCACATCTTTCCTGTGCTTTTTTTTGGCGTTTTGTTTTTGCTTTTCCCCCCCACGTTTTTGAAGCTATTTCCAACATTTTTGTCACTCTTTTCAACGTTCTTTCATACAATTTTTTTTTTCCAGATGCTATAAAATTAAATAAAACACCCAAATTCAATGAAAATACTGAGCTGATCTTTTATTTTTCTTGTGAAGAGGGATAGTTGTATGGAACCACCCACATTATTTTTTTTACAATTTGGTTGAAAATAACCCAAATTTCTGATATAGAAATGTTTTGAATAACAGACAACAGGAGAGTTATAAGCGGACCGGTGTTATAACCCAAACCACAATCTCTTTTTCTAATCTTAACTAGTTGTTTGGGTGTCTAAACTTAACTGTCGATGACGAACGAAAGTCACATTTTGTCAGCTAAACTCCACTGCAACAGCCTCCGAAACAACCATCACCTCAAGGTGCTCTGTACCCAGCTCACAGTCACCTTTTCTGGGATGAATTCTACTGTAAAGGCCGCTAAACTTAACTGTCACATGACCGGCCGACGGTCGCTGTAATTGCATACGATACGAAATGTTGTGCATACGCTTTGAGAATGCGTTGGCTAGTTTGTACCAGACAAAGAGGGTTAATCTTCGGTGTCTGTATGAAATAGTCACACGAGGATGTTGTGACCTTTGTTGTCCTCCAACCAGGAATGAAGATCTCCAGAATTGTAATTTTAGATCCTATAATCTAATTCTAATCGGGCAAATGAACTCACCAGTGATCTTGCCCAGAAAATCAGCTGTATTTGGAGGTAGTAAACTGCTGTAACATTTAAGATCCACGACGAATAGGGGAATAAGTCCTTTACGCTATCTCTCTACATTGACAGTTTGTCTGCACGTCTCTTTCTCTTTCTCTCTCCATCTCTATCTCTCTGTGTTGCTGAATCACGGTAGAGCTGCAGGCGCTGACATGACAGCCAGTCTGATAACACTCAGACACTCGTCCTGCTGGCTGTACAGCCTGTGTGTGTGTGTGTGTGTGTGTGTGTGTGTGTGTGTGTATGTGTGTGTGTATATGTGCTGACTCGCACTGTCTGCTGTCCTTTTACTTTGGGTCACATCCCCAAACAGCCTGCAGGAGGGCAAACCAATGGAGACAGAACATAAGAATTTAGTTTGTTTCTCAAATGATAAATTTAATTAAAGCCCTCTATTCCTGCAGTGTACAGCACTGATATCTAAAAAAAGCTGTTGTGTAGAGTCAGTCCTGGCCTGTTTTAAGGGACCATAGTCGTTTCTAATCCTGGGGTTTGAAAGACTGATTGTGGCTTCAGGTCCAGGTAACCAGTGTCAGTGTCTGAACCACTTGTTTCCACAAATGAAAAGCAAAAAAATTAAAAATACTGAGACTGTGAGGCCTACGTCACAGATTATTATATTGCATCCACGTTTCCTTCACTTGCTTCCCTTGGGAAGAGATGCGAGAAAATAATGCGAGGAAATGAGAACATGTGATTTTAGAGGGATGAGAAGTCCTTTCCTCTGAAGCGTCACGTGAATTCGTCAGCTGTATGGGTGGAGTTAGCAACGGCTTTCAGCTGCATGGCTTCCTGGGAAGGCTGCTCATAGCTCCTACGAGATCCCTCCTCTATCCTCGCTCATAGCTCCTAAGAGATCCCTCCTCCATCCTCGCTCATAGCTCCTCAGAGATCCCTCCCCCATCCTCACTCATAGCTCCTAAGAGATCCCTCCTCCATCCTCTCTCATAGCTCCTAAGTTATCCCTCCTCCATCCTGGCTCATAGCTCCTAAAATATCCCTCCTCCATTCTCGCTCATAGCTCCTCAGAGATCCCTCCTCTATCCTCGCTCATAGCTCCTAAGAGATCCCTCCTCCATTCTCGCTCATAGCTCCTCAGAGATCCCTCCTCCATCCTCGCTCATAGCTCCTAAGATATCCCTCCTCCATCCTCGCTCATAGCTCCTAAGAGATCCCTCCTCTATCCTCGCTCATAGCTCCTAAGAGATCCCTCCTCTATCCTCGCTCATAGCTCCTAAGAGATCCCTTCTCCATCCTCGCTCATAGCTCCTAAGAGATCCCTTCTCCATCCTTGCTCATAGCTCCTAAGATATCCCTCCTCCATCCTCGCTCATAGCTCCTAAGAGATCCCTCCTCCATCCTCGCTCATAGCTCCTCAGAGATCCCTTCCTCCATCCTCGCTCATAGCTCCTAAGATATCCCTCCTCCATCCTCGCTCATAGCTCCTAAGATATCCCTCCTCCATCCTTGCTCATAGCTCCTCAGAGATCCCTCCTCCATCCTTGCTCATAGCTCCTCAGAGATCCCTCCTCCAACCACACTCACCTAGTTGTGCGCCAAACCAAAAACATGGGAAACTGTTTTTCAACTTGCAATTATGCAACACTCAAAGCATAATTTGGCAGATTTGCCGATTTTGAGACTCAGAAATTCCCCCCAGAAGCAGAGAGTTTACATATTCAGGCTGTGAAAGAGGTTGTTGTGAGTCAGTTGTGTGTTAGCCTACTTAGAGAGACATGCAATAATTGATTCAAAGATATTTTACTTTTTCGATGAAATAAAAGCATGTCAAACTATCTGGCCCTTGGTGCAATTCTCTTTTTCCAGTGTGGCCCTCAGTGAAATTGAGTTTGACACCCCTGATATAAGAGATCCAGCGTGTTGATTCTGATAGCAATATCTCATGAATCCTCTTTTGGATGTACTGTATGTGAATAAATGATTACAATTTTTGTATAAGAATAAAGGAAAAAAAGCCACTCAAATGTCTCCCAAACAACACCAGTGATTGCATGTTTTTTTTGCAGAAAAGGAGAAGATATCCACTTTCCCTTCCAGCAGCTTTTCAAAACCAATCTTGCTCCCCAAGCACAGCAATTGAACGGGTGTGCAAAGGTGAGAAAGTGTGCAGGATTTCAATTCTCTCTCTCTCTCTCTCTCTATCGCTCAGTGAACAGGTCACGGTCGTTTTAGAGGCCATTGCAGTTAAGTTTAGTGATAACAGTTAACGTTTAGACACCAAAACGATAAGTTAAGATTAGAAAAAAACAGATTGCGGTTTGGGTTGAAACAGTGTATTTATATTTATTCAAAAAATCCGCACTTTCGCCGCATAAATTGCCGTTTTACGCGCAAAATATGCAGGGCTTGCATGATTTCATAATCCCCGCATTTTCGTTGCAAAAAAGTCACATACAGTACAGGCCAAAAGTTTGGACACACTTTCTCATTCAATGTGTTTCCTTTTTATTTTCATGACTATTTACAATGTAGATTCTCTCTGAAGGCATCAAAACTATGAACACATATGGAATTATGTACTTAACAAAAAAGTGTGAAATAACTGAAAACATGTCTTATATTTTAGATTCTTCAAAGTAGTCACCCTTTGCTTTTTTATTAATAAGGGAAACACTTCCACTAATTAACCCTGACAAGGCACACCTGTGAAGGTAAAACCATTTCAGGTGACTACCTCATGAAGCTCATTGAGAGAACACCAAGGGTTTGCTGAGTTATCAAAAAAAGCAAAGGGTGGCTACTTTGAAGAATCTAAAATATAAGACATGTTTTCAGTTATTTCACACTTTTTTGTTAAGTACATAATTCCATATGTGTTCATTCATAGTTTTGATGCCTTCAGTGAGAATCTACATGTAAATAGTCATGAAAATAAAAAGGAAACGCATTGAATGGGAAGGTGTGTCCAAAATCTTGGCCTGTACTGTATATCTTAGCAGAAAGTTGAAAAAAGTTCCCGCAATTTCATCACATAAAGTTGCATAAATGTCATATAGCATATTCCATCGCATTTTTTAAGAAAACGTGCCGCATAATGAAGGATTTTTGCCCGCAGTAATCACAAAAAAACTCCGCATTTTTCTGGAAGGACTGATATATACACGTGTAATACATATGACTTACAGTGCTTTACATTTTGCTATATCTACGAACGGTTCATGAGAACAGCCTGATCCAACATGTTGCTAACACTGTACAACAATGAGCACAACACGGAGCGACTGTGGAACAAACACACAGTGACACGAACACTATTCACTCTCTCGCTATCTCCCCCGAAAAAGCCTCTCTCTCGCTCTCTCTCTCTCTCTCTCTCTCTCTCTCTCTCTAATCCCATTATGTGTAGCAATGACCTGTCAGTGTCAATCAGTATTGTTTTAATGCCAACCTCCCGCCACAGGCTTCCCTCGGCCAATGGGAATCCTCTCAGCTGATTAGCCGGTAGTAAGCTCGTTAGGGGAGCCCCGCCCACTCCGGGGGGTGGGGTTGGGGGGGTGGAAGGGGTGGAGGGCAGCTGGGACGCGGGGATACACAGTGAAGAACAGAAGGATTTCCAGGTGATGAACACCTTCTGGCGGCCGTCCTGAGTGGGCCACGCCTGAAAATCCATCTGAAGGCAAGCGCGTAACTTTGGGTTCAACATTGGGCGGGGGGGCAGACAAGTTATATCTTGTCTGTTGAGGAAATTTGAAATTTTGGGCATCTCAATCACTTAACCCTTGTGTTTTCCTCCCGGCTAAAGAAATGTTAGCACTTTTTGTTGAATTTTGTTTTACGCTTTTTTGATATTTTCGTTGCTTTTTTGTCGCTTTGTTTGACTGATTGTCAATTGTAATTTTTTCGACATTTTTGTTACTTTTACGTTTGATGCTTTTCCCCACTACTACCAACTCATACCACAAGTTTTATACTTATTCTTGGAATTCAGGGCTCAATAAACCTAATTTTTAAGTTTAAAAAGCAGAAATATGCTAACAAAAATTGAATAAAACACCCAAAATTCTATGAAAGTAGCATAATGATCCCTCATTTTACTTGAGAAGAGCATTTCATATAACCATCCATGTTCATTTTTGGCAATTTTGCTGAAAGAAACCCAAGTTAATTTACTTCATTCTGGAGAATCTTTCTGCAACAATTTGTGCCTTTTCTGCATCCAGTTATGGTGCAAATTTATATTTTTTTCATGAAAAGAAATTTATAATATGTATTTGGGGGGGGGGCGGTTGCACTGGCCAGTTTTTGTTTATTGGTGGTGGGGGGTTACAACTGTAAATTTCACCTGTGTCTGAAAGGACCTGATCATTTCTTCACTGATCTAACGCACTGATTTCACATTAACTGAGTCGTAGGGACAACTAAGGCTAAAGACACGATAGTTTAGCGTGGCGAGTGAGCCCCAGGCTGTTCTAATGACCCATTCTTACATATAGCTATAAAAACATCTGTGTAGGGATCCTAAAACACAGTGTTGATCATGTGTGTGGATCCTAAAACACAGGGCTTTCAAGCCCGGAGAGAGGAGTTCATGTCACGGAAGAAGTTAAGAAGAAAACACAAGACTTTCACCCAGGAAATGGGTGTTCTTACTTAAGAGGGCTGCTGTTTTTACCCAAACCACAGTCTTTTTCTCCATTATCTACTGTAGCTAATACACTTGACTGTGGAGAAGTAGGTCATATAACCACTATCAAAACATCTGAACTGTCCCTTTAACAAATGGTGGAAGAACTATTCAGATCCTTTACTTCAGTAAAAGTAGTAATACCGCACTAAAAAATACTGTTACAAGCAAAAGTCTTGCATTGGAAATGTTACTAAGTATCATCAGGAAAATTAACCTAAAAGTTGTAAAAGTAAAAGTACAAATCCTCCCATTTTATAAACTGGAAACGATCAAGACAGTTGTGTGTTTAATGGTCTAATCATTTCAACTGGACTTATAGGCCGTTATATTGTTGGCTAGTTTCATTTAGAATAAAACATCAGATTTTATAAACTACATGTGTTTTGTGTGCAGGAATCTTAATGTGTAACTAGTAACTAAAGCTGTAACAGATGAATGTAGTGGAGTAAAAAGTAGAATATTTGTCTCTGAAATGTAGCGGAGTAGAAGTAGAAAGTGTCATGAAAAGAAAAGACTCAAGTAAAGTACTTCAACATTTGTACTCAAGTACAGTACTTTAAGTACAGGAGTTAAGTACTTAGGCCTAGTTACGTTCCACTGCTGCTCATCAAACCCTCTTAGTCGCACTTCAAAAAGATCTAAACTTTCCCTTTAACACCTGCCTTGTCATTGACCCAACACAGGAAGCTTAGCCGGAGCAAATTACCCATTAAGCATGTTGCTCCTAACCTCTCCACTTTGCTTGCCCTTTGACCTCTCTCAGGAAGAAGGTGACTTAACCAGCTGTCACGGCTTTCACAGATCACACCGCTTTCTGCTCCAGAGAAAGACACAGTGACTAAGTTTATAAGATAAAATATACTTCGTCCCCGAAGGGAAATTAGTTTTGGACTCTGTCCGTTCTGCAGCTTTACAAGGACCACACAAAATACAGAAAATTAGCATCTCTCAACACATACTTTTCATGCAATACAAAACATGCTCTCATATACATTAGACAGGTGCTTATATACAGTTGTAAGCACATTAACTCCTTTCAGTGGCAGTTTTTAATTGAACAACCCTGTTGGCTGCATTCTCCGCAAGCACAAGCCCTTGTACAATGAGGTATTGCACAACTAACATATTGCCCAACCCCAATAGCCTACGTATTGCAAAAATGACATAATGCACAACCCAAATAGTCTACATATTGCACAAATTACACATTTCTGCATAACCTATGTAGTACACAATGACATATTGAACACTCCAACAGCCCATGTATTGCACTGTTAACATATTGCACAACCCCAATAACCTACTTATTGCACGATGACATAGTGCACACCCCAGCCAGCCTACATGTTAGTGTTGATAAGTTTATAATGTTTACATGCACACCAATACTAAACAATATTCAGAATTTGATACAGGTCACCTAAGCAGCATATTGCGGTTGGATATTCGAATAAGGCCTTTTTTCCAAATATAGGTAAAAGTAAAGGTACTTTAGTGTCACATACACATTCATGTAGCGAAATACATTCTCTACCTTTAACCCATACCTCAAGGGAGCAGTGGGCAGCCAATCACAGCGCCCCGGGACCAACTCCAGATCTGAGCCAGTGACTTGATCAAAGGCACATATGGAGAACCTAATCTACATGTTTTGATTTTTTTTAATATAGCATTTTCCGATTAAGACATACAGGATATTCCGGTATTATTTGGGTTTTAGAGGCATTCTTTGGATATGTATACAGAGCATTCAGAATATGCATCCCAATTGTTTTTTTTTCCCGCAGTTTACACCCAGTTAACGGCCTCTTACCTGTTTACGGTTTACTAGTTTCGCTTTGCTAGACCTTTCGGGCTTAGCACCGCCCAGGATGATTGTGATTGGTTTAAAGAAATGCCAATAAACCAGAGCACATTATTCTCCCATCCTGGAATGCTGTGTGGACTAGCCAGACCTTCCTTAGCAGCGCTGTGGGGGAAGGTCTGGCAATACGAGACTATTTTGGTGCCTAAACTTAACTGTCGTCGCAGCGTGACGCTCACTTTTTATCGGCTAAACTCAACTACCAGCTCACAGAGCTTTGTACCCGGCATCATGTGACCAGCTAGTTGTTGCCTAATTTTGTAAGATATCATATGAATGGGTGTGCGTATATGTTCGTACGGTATCAGATGAACCAATTTCACTTTATGAGGTTTTTTAACATTAATATGCATTCCCCCAGTGCACCAAGGCTGAATTTTGGGAAAGATACTTAATATACAGTATTAGGGGACCACTAAGGCCTATATAAAAGAGACTTCAGATAAAGTATTAGGGGAACACTAAGGTCTATATAAAAGAGACTTCAGATACAGTATTAGAGGACCACTAAGGTCTATATAAAAGAGACTTCAGATACAGTATTAGGAGACCACTAAGGTCTATATAAAAGAGACTTCAGATACAGTATTAGGGGACCACTAAGGTCTATATAAAAGAGACTTCAGATACAGTATTAGGGGACCACTAAGGTCTATATAAAAGAGACTTCAGATAAAGTATTAGGGGACCACTAAAGTCTATATAAAAGAGACTTCAGATACAGTATTAGGGGACCACTAAGGTCTATATAAAAGAGACTTCAGATACAGTATTAGGGAGACCACTAAGGTCTATATAAAAGAGACTTCAGATACAGTATTAGGGGACCACTAAGGTCTATATAAAAGAGACTTCAGATACAGTATTAGGGGACCACTAAGGTCTATATAAAAGAGACTTCAGATACAGTATTAGGGGACCACTAAGGTCTATATAAAAGAGACTTCAGATAAAGTATTAGGGGACCACTAAGGTCTATATAAAAGAGACTTCAGATACAGTATTAGGGGACCACTAAGGTCTATATAAAAGAGACTTCAGATACAGTATTAGGGGACCACTAAGGTCTATATAAAAGAGACTTCAGATACAGTATTAGAAGACCACTAAGGTCTATATAAAAGAGACTTCAGATACAGTATTAGGGGACCACTAAGGTCTATGTAAAAGAGACTTCAGATACAGTATTAGGGGACCACTAAGGTCTATATAAAAGAGACTTCAGATACAGTATTAGGGGACCACTAAGGTCTATATAAAAGAGACTTCAGATACAGTATTAGGGGACCACTAAGGTCTATATAAAAGAGACTTCAGATACAGTATTAGGGGACCACTAAGGTCTATATAAAAGAGACTTCAGATACAGTATTAGGAGACCACTAAGGTCTATGTAAAAGAGACTTCAGATACAGTATTAGGAGACCACTAAGGTCTATATAAAAGCATCCAAAGAGCACCATGTCATGGGACCTTTAAGGGGATCGGGTCCAAACCATGATCTTTTTTCTAAAACGTATTCACGAGAATGCGTTGCGTTGAGAGCTGCAGTTGCATGCCTTCAATTCCTAAAGAGGGAACACTGACTGATAGGCAGAGGGATTAAATTAGATCTTGTGACCTGTAACCTGCTTACTGCCTACAGTACTTCCGCAGGGAAGCGAAACGAGCGCCACTTCCTTGTACAACTACTGCCATATAGTGTCCTTAAGCAAGTTGAATAACCCTGGATGACTTTAGTTTGGCAGAAGACAGTTGGTGTTGTTGTTCTGGATGGTGTAAACACCTGTAAGTCTGTTAGCTTGCCAGCAGTCAGCTGCACACATCAGACTAAAAGCTACTGCAACAGTGCCACCGGTTATTAGGCAGCAGGGCAGATTTAGAGGCCAAACCAGGACGATGCACTGAGCCTGGACACTGAACTGAAACAAAAACATGCACATATAGTGTTTAGTGGAGTCATAATTGCTGCTTGAACAGATGACCTATGGAAGCGTTTTCTGGGCAAGGGGGTAAGCCTCTCTCCACAACACATAGCTTCTATGGCGCTTTTTTGATGCTAACAAGCTATCACCTTCCGTTAGCATCCCATTGACTCCCATTCATTTTGACGTCACTTTGACAGTTAATAACTTTACATCTGAAGCATTTAAAGACTCTATTTGTTTGTTGTTTATTTCTAAAGAAACACAACAATGTATAAAAGGCTCCGTTACCTTGTACCTCACGTTATGGCTCCGTAGCAGACGCTTTTATAAAAATAGGCTAACGGTTGGGTCATAACCACGAGACTTACTGTCACACAGTAGAGGAATTACCGTATAGTACAGGAGAAGCTCACAGGCAGTTTGGACTTACATTATCTGTTCAGGTTTAATTACTTAATTAATGTTAACTAGCATGTTAGTGATCAATAATTAGCCTGTGCTTATGTTATCTCCTTACATATACCTACACTCTCCGTCTCTGTGAGATTGGGAATGATTGAGATTTCTCTCGGCACAGCTACCAGAAGACTTACAACTTTCAGACAGGTTGCTCACGTCACATCTACGTCTTCAAGCTCAGTTGGAGGCTGCTCAGTAACGCTCAGCCAGCACCGGGAAAGAGACTTCTGATATCCTGGTCCAGAGACACGGGATCTGGTTGTCCATTATATATACTGTCTATTTTTCAGGGCAGGACAGTCTCGTTCTTTAAGATGTCTCCTAACTTTTTATTTTTAATGACAGACATCCTATTTGAATCAAAATTCAGCAACCTTCAGTAAAGCTTTCAAGACATTCCACATATTTTGACGGTAAGATGCAAACAGGCAGTTAGGGAAACACGTCTCTCTTCTCTCGCTCTCTTTCCTCCTCACAAAAAAAACTTTAACATAACAAAAATGTGCTGGAATCTCTCTCTCCCCGAATGTGGACGTCTGCTCTAACTCGTTTAAGACGGCCTGCATGTCAGCAGCCCCATCATCTCGCTCTAAACTCAGTTATCCAGGCGACGGTCAGCTAATTTGAGTCAGGCTGACCACACTCACATAATAAAAGGATCCTGTCGGATAAAGATCTTGATCACCGCAAATAAACTCACTTTTTTATTATATAAATGAAAAGATACAACTGGGACTGACAAACATGCAACTATATACGCTGAATTGTTTGCTGAATCGAACACCAATCATAACGCACAAGCTAGATCTGGGAGTTTTCCACAGAAGCAGCAGCAGCAGTCATTTATACAGTCAGATAATCCGTTAACTGACCTCCGTTGGTTTGATACAACTTTGCCATGGCTGCAAGAATTACCACAATTTCAAGGGCCAGCATGTATTTAAAGCCACCAAAAGTCACACCTGGTAGTGATGTGCGATACCACTTAATTCCTATTCGATCCGATACCAAGTAATACCCAGGCTGGTATTGCCGATACCAATACCAATACTTTTTACGTATTTTATTTGTAGTGTGATGTGACAAGAAGTTTAAAGTAAAATAAAAAAGTAGGCTGTAGCTGCATAATGACAAGACAATAAAGTACTCTCATATTATTTAATTATAAAGAAAATTTCAGAGACTTGTAGTAAAACAGGTTGAAAATTACACACATATAAAAAAATGTCCACACACAGCGTCACTGCTGTCTTTACAGCTAAAATACAGCCAGACATGACTCCTTTTGCGGTCAGCCATAGTCACTCTGCAGTCTGCGTCTTCGTAGTGGGAAGTTAAAGAAGGACTGTTGCAGGGGCTGGCTCCGTCACAGAGCCGCAGTGCACACACAACTGACCGGCGGAAGGAGAAGTAGTGCCTTCCCCTAACCGGATATAATTAGACTTTTCAGGTGACAACAAGTTACTTACGATAACATAAACAGTCACTCCAAATTACTGAGTTTAAATATCAATCTTTTTATATGAGAATCGATACTAGAGCAGGAGACGTTGGGATCGTAAATATCGATACTTTAGTATCGATCCGTACATCACTAATGCCTAGATAACTCATCCATGCCACGCATTCTCATGAACAGGTCCGTATGATATTGTACGAAAATGTACGCACGCCAAAACATATATCCTACGAAATTAGGAGACCTACGATCTTCGTGACGCCGGCTACAGACCTCCATTGTATCAGCGGTAGTTGGTGGTTCAGTTACCTGAAAATAGGTGACTTTGAGCCGGGCACAAAGCACCGCGAGCTGCCGGTCGTTTCGGCGGACATTACGGTTAAATATAGTCCACAAAATATGACAAAAGTTAATATTAGGCAGTGAAACAACTAGATAAGATTAGGAAAAAGATTGTGGTTTGGATTAAAAACACAAAAACAGTCCCAAGGAACACACATATCCTGGGTGAAAGTCTTTAGTTTTCCCCCGGAAGTGATCGCCACTCTCTGGCTTTAAAGTCCTGCATGTTAATGCTCACCCTGCTGCCAATTGGGAAAATTAGATCTGCAAAGTAAAGATTATTTTCATTAAATATAATATATATAATTGTTTTTCTTAGCATATTGTGATATATGATATGCTGACGAACATAGGCATGTATACCACTTTGCATTTTTAATGTTTGAGATATGGGCATTGTCGATTAATCTGTGGAATTATTTCTGGATTAATAGATTAGTTGTTTTGTCTCTAAAATGTCAGAAAATTGTGAAAAATGTGGATCAGTGTTCCCCCAAAAAAGACCAAGATGACGTCATCAAATGTGTCGTTTTGTCCCCAAATCAAAGATATTCAGTTTACTGTCACAGATGAGAGAAGACACTAGAACAATATTCACATTTATCAAACTGGAATCAGAGAAGTTTTAATTTTTTCTACATTATAATATGACTCAAACCGATTAATCGATTATCAAAATAGTTGGTGATTATTTTAATACTTGACAACTAGTTATTTTAATCGATTAATGTTTGCAGATCTCGAGTCAATCAAGATCTGAAGTGTCCATTTAAAGCTGTTGCTGACCGGTGGTAAACAGTACAGGCCAAAACTTTGGACACACTTTCTCATTCAATGCGTTTCCGTTTTATTTTCATGACTTTTTACATTGTAGATTCTCACTGAAGGCATCAAAACTATGAATGAACACATATGGAATTATGTACTTAACAAAAAAGTGTGAAATAACTGAAAACATGTCTTATATTTTAGATTCTTCAAAGTAGCCACCCTTTGCTTTTTATTAATAAGGGAAATAATTCCACTAATGAACCCTGACAAAGCACACCTGTGAAGGTAAAACCATTTCAGGTGACTACCTCATGAAGCTCATTGAGAGAACACCAAGGGTTTGCAGAGTTATCAAAAAAAGCAAAGGGTGGCTACTTTGAATAATCTAAAATATAAGACATGTTTTCAGTTATTTCACACTTTTTTGTTAAGTACATAATTCCATATGTGTTCATTCATAGTT
>CM046789.1:5085103-5095103 GCA_025617405.1 Perca schrenkii | reverse complement strand
AAGACTGTAAAAATGTTGCCTGGTCTGATGAGTCTCGATTTCTGTTGAGACATTCAGATGGTAGAGTCAGAATTTGGCGTAAACAGAATGAGAACATGGATCTGTCATGCCTTGTTACCACTGGGCAGGCTGCTGGTGGTGGTGGGGGGGTAATGGTGTGGGGGATGTTTTCTTGGCACACTTTAGGCCCCTTAGTACCAATTGGGCATTTAAATTTAAATGCCACAGCCTACCTGAGCATTGTTTCTGACCATGTCCATCCCTTTATGACCACCATGTACCCATCCTCTGATGGCTACTTCCAGCAGGATAATGCACCATGTCACAAAGCTTGAATCATTTCAAATTGGTTTCTTGAACATGAAAATGAGTTCACTGTACTAAAATGGCCCCCACAGTCACCAGATCTCAACCCAATAGAACATATTTGGGATGCAGTGGAACGGGAGCTTGGTGCCCTGGATGTGCATCCCACAAATCTCCATCAACTGCAAGATGCTATCCTATCAATATGGGCCAACATTTCTAAAGAATGCTTTCAGCACCTTGTTGAATCAATGCCACAAAGAATTACATTGCATTACATTACATTACACAAAGAATTAAGGCAGTTCTGAAGGCGAAAGGGGGTCAAACACGGTATTAGTATGGTGTTTCTAATAATCCTTTAGGTGAGTATATATACATATAGGCCCGAATCTTTTTATGCACCAATTTACGGTGGAAATCCCTTTATTTAGCCTATGTGAAGACCAAAAACATAGATGACATTTTAAAATGTATCAAAAATATAACAGAAAGTATGTTGTTGTGTGTCATTGGGCATTTCTAAGTGGTTATATGAAAATACCTGGAGTATCACGTAGACTACACCACTGGTCTTGCATGCATTTCATATTGCCTCCCTGTGAATATGAGGCATGTTTTATCGTTCTGTCTAACCCACATGTGTAAAACTCAAGGCGCGCGGGCCAAATCCGGCCCCTTGCAGATTTATATCCAGTCCGTATATCAATTTGGGTTCACAATACATTTTGGCTCGCCTAGTTGTGCGCCAAACCAAAACCATGGGAAAGTGTTTTTTAAACTGCAATTACCTGACATTCAAAGCAGAATTTGGACTGATTTGCTGACTCTGAGAATAATTGTTTTGCTCGATTTGCTAAATTGGCTAAGGAACTCTTTTGATGACCTTTGTAGGGCCTCATGTCAACAAAACTCCTTCATACATCAATATATCCTATTGCTAAACCAACTACATTAAACCCAGTACAATATTTATTTCAGGGATATACATCTCCAAGACTTTGTCTGTGTGTATGTTCATGTCATGTACTGTTGTTATATATGTTTTCTCTGTTTCCTTATTTTGGAGTTTATGTCATTTGTGGTAATGTCTCATGCATGTCTGTTGGTGTTATTAATCCCATGTATGTTTGGATGTTTTTGGATGTATGTGCATGTCCTCATTTTGATGTATGTGTATGTCCTCATTTGGATGTATGTGTATGTCATTTATTGTTTGGATGTATGTGTACGTCCTCATTTTTAAACGAGCTACCCAGGAACGTACAAAGAATTTCAGCCTTTGGCTGACAATAAAGTTGTATCGTATCGTAAAAATGCGACAAAAAACGTACAAAAAAGTTGGAAAAAGGCAACAAATTTACAAAAGGATGCCAAATGTCTGAGAAAGCCACAAAAAAGTCGGAACAAAATCAACAAAAATGATGAAAAATCCTACCAAAATGTTAAATAAAGTGACCTGCAGTAACAAAAAGCACGTCAATAAACTCTCCATGTCTGGCCCCTTGGTGGGATTCTCTTTTTCCAGTGTGGCCCTCTGGGAAAATGAGTTTTGACACCCCTGGTCTAACGCTAATAGAGACAAAATCAGGATTCATGTGAACAAGGCTTAATGAATGGTTGGGGGGGTGGACAGAAGAGAAAGACAGAAGGGTGTTAACAAGGCAGAGAGACAGGTCTTTTATTCAGATCCCTGCGGTGAAAGGTCAAGCCTCAGTTGATTAGGACTCACAGCTCCCCCGAGTCCAATCACTCAGTCTGAGAGAAATCTGACAGCCCGATACTACACACTGATACTACACACTGATACTACACACCTCAGCGTGACTCCAGAGTCCACTCGTCTGTGCAGACCTTTTAGCCGATGTAGCCGCCTCGTCCTGCCGCCTTCACAACCAATCACAAATCACCGGTTCTCTTCCGTTATTGTCCAAATCAAACTTTTCACGCTCTCTGATGGTGTCTGGGGTCCTCTGTAGGAAAAGGGGGTTTTTTTTTGTGTGTGAAATACATTTGGATGGTGCGTAGCTCAGTCCTTCCAGAAAAATGTCTTTTTTTTTTGTGATTGTTGCGGGGGCAAAAATCCTTGACATTTTCTTAAAAAATGCGATGGAATATTTAGACTTAGACTTGTCTTTATTGATCCCTTTGGGATGACTCCCGCAAGGAAATTAGATTTCCAGAAGCAGATTTTAGCATCTTACAAAACACTCTTTAAATAGAAAAAAGATAGAAAAAATACAGTATAAGAATAACAATAAACTTATTATACGTATTGTGTTATTATACAGTTAATAAATAAATGACATTTAGCATAAATTAGCAGTTAAGAGCAGTTAGAGTGTCCAGTATGTGAGTAGATTATTAATAATTTATTGCACATTTCCTCCTCCCCCCTGAGTGAGGAGTTGTACAGTATGATGGCATGAGGGACAAAGGAGTTCTTGGGATATTTATGCAATTTTATGCAATGAAATTGCGGGAACTTGCAGCACCCCCCCCCCCAACACCTTGCTTTTTCGATGATGTTCACGTTGCGTAATTACGTCACTTCATAACGTTCCCATGGAAACAGGGGGAAAATGGCTGCTCTTGTGTGATGTAAATGCAAAAAAATTTCAAATTTCTGCTTAGATATATTATGGGACTTTTTTGCAATGAAAATGCAGGGATATTGAAATCATGAAAGCCTCCGCATATTTTGCGCGGAAATCGGCAATTTATGCGGCGAAAGTGCACAGGACTTTCACCAGGGAGAGCCGGGCTCGTGTCCAGCGTTTGGCGATTTTTCGATGTTTTGTTTTAATAAGCCTTACCCAATGTTTCTTTCCTAAACCCAACCATTTTTTGTTTTAATAAGCCTTACCCAATGTTTCTTTCCTAAACCCAACCATTTTTTGTTTTTTAATAAGCCTTACCCAATGTTTCTTTCCTAAACCCAACCATTTATTGTTTTAATAATCCTTACCCAATGTTTCTTTCCTAAACCCAACCATTTATTGTTTTCCTAAGCGTGTTTTTGTCGTCATTTTCCGTTTTTTTGTCGCTGTTTTGTTACCAAAGCCTTTCCCTGTGTTCTTTTCCTAAACCCAACCATTTTTTTTTTTTATTTATTTTTTTTTTAACAGGCGTGTGACGTTGTTCTCGCGATAGTACGTTGCGTTCTCACGATAACACGCAACGTGGCGAGGCCACGTGGTGGGTATGTTTACATCAGCTGTATACAGCATGTATCATACACGTGGATAGCTGAAAATATGTACCATAACACGCCATTTGGCTTTATGAAAGGGGTCGTGTATATTTACGCAAAGTCATGATGCCATGTTGTATATGCGGATTTTGGCTGATTATGCGTTGAATTATGCAATCGCATAATCGCATTTTTCTGGAGGGGACTGTCTATCAAAAAAGTGACTTGAGTAGAAGTTGAAGTGCTCTTTAAGCACCACACTTAAGTATTGCAAGTAGTTTATTTTAAAATGCACTACTCAATTACTAAAAGTAAAAAGTACAAGTATTGTGTTATGTAGTTATTAAAGAAAGCAGTCACATTTTGAATATCATATTGTTGGAGTTAAACTTTTTACTTGGTAGTAAGGCCAGTTACAAGCTATACATGGCTGGATATGAAGATAGTTTCTGAAATAAACTTCAAAAGGTACATTAATGTCACAGCTGTTATAACTACTATAATCTGATATAACAGTGGGTTATTAATCACTTATTAACAAATACGGAAATACAATGTGTGATGTAGTGGAAAGTTAGCAAGCTAGCAACATATAGATAAACTAGCAGCTTCACATCACAGGGTCAAACGGTTAACATTCAGGACTCACTGCAGAATGACACAATTTCATACCACACACACACACACACACACACTTATCGTATGTAACTAACGTAGCCGTAATGTACACACACTGTAACCTACACAGTCTCCGTAGCGTGAAGAATTTACAACAGTAACGAGTAACGATGCAGCACATCAAAAATCTATCGGAGTAAAAGTATTAAACTCATCGAAAATATGTACTCAAGTAAAAGTGGAAGTAGGAGAAAAAGAATAATACTCCAGTAGAGTACAGATACAGCTTTTTAGTACTTAAGTACAGTAGTGAAGTTTGGATGGTGTGTAGCTGGAATAAAAGGGTAAGTACATTATTAAAGCTAAGTTAACCCAAACCGTGGTGTTTTTCTAAAAACATAACTAGAGATTATCCCCTTAATGCAGACTGTCGCTAATTTGCATCAAACCTCTTCCATTCCGACTGCAGGCGAGATAGCGTGTGTATTCCCCCCAATGCCGGTTTGTTTACATGCGATACATACCTAGGAACCTTTTGCACGCACTTGTTTCTCTTAGGACCGGTCGGAGTGGGAGATACATCCGGTTCACTGAAGCGAAATTAACCCTAACCCTACCCCTAAACCTAATCCTACCCCTAAACCTAACCCTAACCCCTAACCCTAAAGAAACTACTCTCAATGTTAGGGAGTAGGAGAGTGTTTTCTTTCTTGCCATTGTCAAGATCCTTGTATTTGTCATTTACAGTTTAGAAGTTCTAACAACTTTGTGATATGAATGAAATCTACTATGTGTTTTATTAATTTTACCATTTTGTAAATAATTTTACCATAATGCCTGTTGTCGCTAATTTGCATCATACCTAAATTTATATCTATTCCATATGCTATAGACAAATTAACAATCTCAACTTAATTTAGCATCAGCTTGGAGCCAGAAACACACATATTATTTGGTTTATATAATTGTGAATAAATTCAGGCGTCAAGGGATTAAAGTAATAAGTAAGTAAAGTAAAGTACTTTTGGAAGAGTCAGTTAGAAGAGCATGTGTCTATGATTTGTAGTAAAGTTTGTTTCTAGACCACATTTACACACAGTTTAAGCTGACCAAAATGCTGTACAAACAATCACTAAGGTGCTGTATTTAACCCTTGTTAAACCCTTGTATACAGAGTTTTAAGCCTGGAACCGAGCCAACCAGATCCGAGATGAATTGTGACCATAAAACATTTGATTCAGCGCAAAATAACATTTTGAAAATGGCAAAAAAAAAAGGGAAATGTACAAGACCGTGTACAGAAAGGATCATAGACTTCAATGGTAGCAGCTCGCTCTAGCCGTTTGCGTTTTCGGTGAACATTTACATGGTAATGGCGAGCTCCACCATTCAGAGATGACGCTGTAACGCTTGGGATTGTGGGTAGTGTAGTACTTACTCCATAAGATCGCAAATAATTCTTTAAAACAAGGTTGATTTCATACGGACTTCTAGCTGCTACAGGAACAGGAACTTGTGTTTCCCAACCACGTAGCTCGAGGTCAGTCTGCCTTTTTCTTTGTGTGTTTCGATGAAAACAAATAAAGCCACAATCAGAGCTCAGCCAATCAGCATACGCTGTACCAATACATCTCTATCAGTGTGTCTGTGTTTGTCCCTCTCGTCCCAAGTGTCCACTCAGTACACCAGTCAAAATGCAATGAGCTCACTTAACAGCCAGTCCCCTGGGGCATTATGGGTAAACTCACAACATTATGTCCTCTATTGACTAGTTGAGTGCACTCTGGGGACCATGGACACCAAGCAGTTACCGCCACACATAGGCCTAAACACACACACTCACACACACACACGGAACAAAGCAAATGACCAGAGCACATTTATAAGAGACAACAGGCTGTACCCACATGCACATTAGCAGTTTGATCATTTAAACACACACACACACACACACACACTCAAATGTCTGGTCACATGAAAACATGCTCAAACAAGGGACTGTCTATCTTTGACACACACAAGCAAACTAGGATCTAGATCACCTGGTTCACCTCCACAGTACTGTGGAGTAAGGTCTGCCTACACCACAGATGCATTCTGGGATAGGAAATAAAAACCTCTCTGGGTTGTTTGCATTTCTGTAAACCAATCGCAACGGTCTTGGGCGGGGCTAAGCTCCGGACGCAGCAACGGTGGCTCTGCTAAATAGTCTCAGGAAGGAACATGTTCTGGTGCAACATTTGCACCCCGCAAAAGAAAACGCCACACACAATATTAAATGAAGTTAACTGTTGACACAACATAGTAACATGAGCTATTTCAATCGTGAGGTAACGCATCCCTCACGAGTGATGTAACTTATTTTATCTTTTCGTTATGGCTTGTTACTGTTTTGCATGGTTGAACGCTGTTAGAAGATGGCTTGTGGCCTATGTTGCTTGGCCGTGTTTCGATGCTTGTATAATATCTTGTACTGAATGTGAATGCTGTTGAATGATGTTTAGATATGCTGGTGCTTTGCTGCTTCTTGTGGCTCTGCATGGCAAACAGGGATAGTTTCTCTGATGCTCTAGCTGTCTGTATTGTGTTTTGTTGACTTCTGTCTGTATAATTTAACCTAATGTTAATGTACTAATGTTTTCTTTCTTCCAGTTGCTCTGGTCTAACATCATCTGGCCAAAAGGACTGCAGTTGAAAATTAGCCGGCTGGCTAACTCTGGCACATTTACAGAAATGTTGATTAATGTGTGTTGTCCTTTATAAATAAAGAATAAGAATAAGAATTTAAATTAGCTGATACATGGTTAAACCTCATTGGCTCTTACCAGTGTATCTCTGTGTGTACTTCGTCACACAGCAATCTCCACCAATCGGTCCCAAAACCTCCCAGTTAGAGAGGAAACACCCTAAACATATTCTTTATACAACCTCCCAGTTAGAGAGGAAATGACCTAAACATATTCTTTGTAAATCTTTACAATTATTCCCCGAAAGAACCGAGCAGGCCTGACTTGTTGTATTTTCAGGGTGTAGCTTTGCTAGCTCGAAGTTTGTTGCTGTTGAAGCCAAGGGAGATTCAGAACGGCAACACACAGAGAGCGGAAGCTAAATCCTGGAACCGTACTTCCGTTGACCTTTACTATATTAAAGTGCTCATATTATGCTCATTTTCAGGTTCATAATTGCATTTAGACGATGTATCAGAATAGGTTTATGTGGTTTAATTTTCAGAAAACACCATATTTTAGTAAGGACTACTAGCCAGTCAGAAGCTGAGTATGAGGGCATGGCCTGACAGTACCTAGGTAAGGACTACTAGCCAGTCAGAAGCAGAGTATGAGGGCGTGTCCTGACAGTACCTAGGTAAGGACTACTAGCCAGTCAGAAGCAGAGTATGAGGGCGTGCCCTGACAGTACCTAGGTAAGGACTACTAGCCAGTCAGAAGCAGAGTATGAGGGCGTGTCCTGACAGTACCTAGGTAAGGACTACTAGCCAGTCAGAAGCAGAGTATGAGGGCATGCCCTGACAGTACCTAGGTAAGGACTACTAGCCAGTCAGAAGCAGAGTATGAGGGCGTGTCCCTGACAGTACCTAGGTAAGGACTACTAGCCAGTCAGAAGCAGAGTATGAGGGCGTGTCCCTGATAGTACCTAGGTAAGGACTACTAGCCAGTCAGAAGCAGAGTATGAGGGCGTGCCCTGACAGTACCTAGGTAAGGACTACTAGCCAGTCAGAAGCAGAGTATGAGGGCGTGTCCTGACAGTACCTAGGTAAGGACTACTAGCCAGTCAGAAGCAGAGTATGAGGGCATGCCCTGACAGTACCTAGGTAAGGACTACTAGCCAGTCAGAAGCAGAGTATGAGGGCGTGTCCTGACAGTACCTAGGTAAGGACTACTAGCCAGTCAGAAGCAGAGTATGAGGGCGTGCCCTGACAGTACCTAGCAGTGGCGGCTGCTGGTCTTTGAAAGAGGGGAAGCTCATTTTCGGCCTACATCATGAAAATTGTCCATTTATTTATATGTAAATTCTGCTCTACGTTCCTTCTGAAGAAAATGCTCTGTGACCCTGTCGTACCAACTAGGCATCTTTTCCAGTGACTTGACCAGTGTCTTCTCAATGGCCAGCAGAGCTAGGCTGCTTAAACGGCCTTGGCCCATTGTGTTACGGGTGTAGGACTTGAGCCGCTTTAAACAGGAGAAGTTCCTTTCTACACCTGCAGATGTAGCTCCAATTGTTGCCACTAATGAGAGCAGTTTATAAAGCTGAGGCATTGCACTGTCCAACTCCATGTCTTTAAGGAACAACAAATAATCACACAGCTTTCCCATGTTACACTGCAAGTCCTGATCTGAATACAGGACTTGAAGTTCAGACCTCAGTCTCTCTGAATTAAAGTGATGGCCATAACTTTTCAGGACGCTTTGGAAGGCCTCCTCTGGAAATACTTGTCTCATGTCATCAAATTTACCTGGATTGACTAATTCTAAGAGGAGCATACTTTCCAAATTTGCAAAATATTGAGGAATCTGCTCCAAGATGTTGTCAAGCATGGCCATGTACAGATTTCTGTAGCGCTCTTGGGGATCCCGCAATTGGGTCAGACGGCTCTTTCTCATGGGCTCATCTCGTGGGTCTGATGTGAGATCTGCTGCTTTGGCATAGACAGCTTGGAAAGCCCCCTCTGATCTCTTCTCTTTGACAAATGCAAGAAGAGACTCAATTCTTTTCTAAAGAACATCCATCGCCCTCTGTTGGACAATGGCAAAGACCACATCGGTCTCAGAGAAGATTTGTTCATATGTGTACAACATGAACACAAACTCAAAATCTTCCAGATTCCTCACAAAGCCTTTGGTACAATCCAGTGTGTCATCATCCATTGTCTTATCTGCAATGATGTTACCAAATGTCTGCAGGAGGCCATCATAATTGTTTGCCACAGTGCTCACTATCCGTGATGTGAAATTCCATCGAGTACGAGCGTTTCTGGGGAACCTTGAACAGCCTGCAGACTCCAGAAAAGATGTACTGTCTGTGGATTTTGAAAAAAATGTGGCAAACCCAGAGAGTGATGCAAAAAAAATTCTGCACTTAGCCCCCTGTGACAGCTCCAGATTCAGTCTGTGTGCATAGCAATGCACAAACATTGCACTGGGAGCTATTGCTTTCACTTTGGCCTGCAGACCATTGAGAGCTGAAGCCATGACAGCAGCCCCATCGTAGGTCTGTGCCACAAGCTTATCCTTAAAATTGTAGCCCTGCATGTTCTCATTTAATGCATCAAAAACAGACTGAGCATCTCGCCCCCCAAAAACATCAAAATATCCAATAAAGCGCTCCTGAATTTTACATGCACTATCCACATAGCGAACAATGACAGAGAGTTGGGCACGGCAGGATATACCAGTTGTTTCATCCACCTGCCATCTAAAAAAAAGGAGCATCCTAAATTTCATCTCTGATCTGATCAGAAACTTTGGCTACGAGAGCAGAAATCAAGTCATTTTGAATAGTATGGGACATACCAGAAAACACTGTTGAGGACTTGAATTGTGTGGACAGGACAGAGTCATATTTAGCTAATGTTTCTGTGAACTCCCTGTAATTCCCCTTGTTGGATGATTCACTACTCTCATCATGTCCCCTAAATGAGCAAGGATGTCACATCAATAAGGCGGTTTAGGAAGGCCCTTTTTTGTTTGACTGTTTCATTATGTTTAGCCACTTGAATGCGAGCACCTTCATGGATTGCATGCTCAACCCTAATCCTTCCCATGCAACTTAATCTTGCACATGCACTCACATGTTCATTGCTCTTTCCATGCCTTTTATATGCCCTGTCAAAGTTAGACAGATCTCCAAACCCCACCTTTGACCAAA
>CM046789.1:5077603-5080103 GCA_025617405.1 Perca schrenkii | reverse complement strand
ATATATATATATATATATATATATATAATGACAAAAAAAATTAATGACAAAAAAATTTAAAAAATGTGACAAAGAAATTTGAAAAAAAGTGAGAACAAAACCATCGGAAAAAGCGACAAAAGAATTGTTAAAAAATTGGAAAAAATGCCAATAAAGTGACAAAGAAAATGGAAAAAAAAAGATTGGAAAAAGCGACAAAAAACTAGTTAAAAAACTGACAAAAACATATTATATATATATATATATATATACAAGGTGTTAAAAAAAATGTGTTAAACAATTGGAAAAAAATGCCAAAAGAGTGACAAAGAAAATGGAAAAAGAAACAGTGGAAAAAGCGACAAAAAAAATTGTTAAAAAAACTGACAAAAAACATATTATATATATATATATATATATATATATATATATATATATATATATATATATATATATATATTTATATATACATAATATGGAAAGATATTCAAGAGATGTATGTAAGAACAATCGGTGAGACTTTCTATCAGTCACAAAACACTAATATTGTTTCCTGGCATTGCTTTTCCATACATTGTTCCCCTGCTTATTGAAATGAGAAATTATAGGTACACGCACACACACACACACACAAACACACACACACACACACTTTGTTCAGTACCACCGCTGTACACTCAGAAGAGAAAAGAGGGTAGACCTAATGGATAAAGTACACACACACACGCACACACACACACACACACACACACACACACACAAACACACACACACACACACACACTTTGTTTAGTACAACTGCTGTACACTCAGAAGAGAAAAGTGGGTAGGCCTAATGTACAGAAAGTACACACACACACACACGCAGGCACACACACACGCACACACGCACACACACACACACACACACACGCACACAAACACACACACTTTGTGTAGTACCACCGCTGTACACTCAGAAGAGAAGGGAGGGTAACGAACAGAAAGCAGCCCAAACTGTTCCCACCAGTTAATCGTCTAACTACATCACATCTTTTTGAATCAACCACACACAGAGTAAACTATCAAATCAACAGCGTGTTTCTGTCCCACATCAACTCGGTTTAAATATCACTAAAAAGCTCCGTGTACGTTTAAAAAATCAGATTAACTGGCGTAACGGTGGCTCGCTGCTGGCTATAAATTAAATCAATGGGATAATTTCAGCTGCAGGCCTCTGACTTTCTTCTATGCATGTGTTCAGGAAAAGCCATAAAATAGTTAATAGAGTGGGTTTTTACACACACACAAAAAAAGGAGAATTCAGTTCAGCCCAGATCTTTTAATAAGAAACGTTCAGGATGTCGAAAATCTGTCGCCCTAATTTAACTAGAGCAGCAGCAGACCGAGACGCTGGCAGACTGAAGGGGTTTTGTCTGAAATGGATGCAGCTGAAGCCTCCGCTATACAACAACAAGGCCTTGTGTGCTCTTCATAAACACCGACTAAATTTCTTACATTTCCGAAATCAGCAGCCCCAGAGCTGGAATGTGACTGGAAGTCAGTCCAGACACCAGATGCATATAATTCTGTAGAGTAACAATGAAAGACAAAGACAGAAATATATACAGTACAGGCCAAAAGTTTGGACACACCTTCTCATTCAATGCGTTTCCTTTATATTTTCATGACTGTTTACATTGTAGATTCTCACTGAACGCATCAAAACTATGAATGAACACATATGGAATTATGTACTTAACAAAAAAGTGTGAAATAACTGAAAACATGTCTTATATTTTAGATTCTTCAAAGTAGCCACCCTTTGCTTTTTTGATAACTCTGCAAACCCTTGGTGTTCTCTCAATGAGCTTCATGAGGTAGTCACCTGAAATGGTTTTACCTTCACAGGTGTGCTTTGTCAGGGTTAATTAGTGGAAGTTTTTCCCTTATTAATAAAAAAGCAAAGGGTGGCTACTTTGAAGAATCTAAAATATAAGACGTTTTCAGTTATTTCACACTTTTTTGTTAAGTACATAATTCCATATGTGTTCATTCATAGTTTTGATGCCTTCAGTGAGAATCTACAATGTAAATAGTCATGAAAATAAAAAGGAAACGCATTGAATGAGAAGGTGTGTCCAAACTTTTGGCCTGTACTGTATATATATATATATATATATATACACACACAGATTTATAAAGCCATGCGTACACATAATTTGTTTTTTATGAATCTGCAGAGATTTTTTTGTCTCCACACAAAAATGACAAAAAAACACCAAAAGAGTGACAAAGAAATTGAAAAAAAAAAACATCGGAAAAAAGCGACAAAAGACTTGTTAAAAAAGTGACAAAAACATAATAATAAAAAAATGAAATGACAAAATGTTTTTAAAAAGTGACAAAGAAATTGGAAAAAAAAGTGAGAAAAAAAACCATTGCAAAAAATTGACAAAAAAATTGGGAAAAAATGACAAAAGAAATTGGAATATAAGTGCCAAAAAAAAAAAAACGCCACAAAAATGTATTTTGTTTTTTA
>CM046789.1:5047603-5072603 GCA_025617405.1 Perca schrenkii | reverse complement strand
AAAGAAAGGAAAGAGACAGAAAGAAAGGAAAGAGACAGAAAGAAAGGAAAGAGACAGAAAGAAAGGAAAGAGAGAAAGAAAGGAAAGAGACAGAAAGAAAGAGACAGAAAGAAAGGAAAGAGACAGAAAGAAAGGAAAGAGACAGAAAGAAAGGAAAGAGAGAAAGGGAAGAGACAGAAAGAGAGAGACAGAAAGAAAGGAAAGACACAGAAAGAAAGGAAAGAGACAGAAAGAAAGGAAAGAGACAGAAAGAAAGGAAAGAGAGAAAGAAAGGGAAGACACAGAAAGGAACACACACACACACCAAGTACAATATTTCTCCCTGAGACGTATTGGAGTATAAAGCATGGTATAAGTAACTCAAACACTGCAGTGTGTAGCCTTTGTATATAAGTACTGTCTGAATTAGAAGTTAAAATGTATTTCTTTTCTCGATTTGGATTCCACATTTGTTCTGTCAGACAGAGAGAGGAAAGGGAAGCCACTGTGTGTTGGTGAAGCTTGGTAAGCAGACGATAATTATACAATACGACAATTCATATAAGATCTGTTCTGCAAAATGTTCAGTGTCAATGTTTTTTTTTGTGGCCACAATATACTAATTTGTGGCTACGAAATACTAATTTGTGACCTCACGCACTTGTAAATGTTCCTGCTAGGTATACATGCGCACGAAATACTAATTTGTGGCCACAACATACTAAATCGTGGACACAAAATAGTATTTCGCAAATTATACCTATATTGTGGCCACGAAATAGTTATAATGTGCGCACAAAATACTAATTTGTGGCCACAGAAGCAGGAACATTTACAAGTGCGTAAGGTCACAAATTAGTATTTCGTAGCCACAAATTAGTATATTGTTAGTAATTTGTTTTGTGTGCACATTATACCTATTTCGTGGCCACAATATAGGTATAATGTGCAAAATACTATTTCGTATACTATACTATTATTATTTAATACTATGTCGTGGCCACGATTTAGTATGTTTTGGCTGCAAATTAGTATTTCGTGCGCACATTATACCTATTTCGTGGCCACAATATAGGTATAATGTAGCCTGGATGCCAGCCGAACTTAGCCCCGCCCACAAAATTTTAGGTTGGGAAGTTCGTCAAACGGGCGTACATGTTGGCGTAAGATTATGCTTACACTCCTCTCACCGCCTGATTTATGAAGCTGTGCGTACCTTTGAAATCCAGGTGTACGCAATACCTGCCCTTGATAAATGCCGCGCTGAAAACGATCGTCATTAGAATATCACGCCTCAATATATTCTGGGTTTTGAGGCCTCGCCCTACAATTCACGACATGGCGAGACGTAATCCCGGCTGAGAAGCGGCACTTTTCAGAGGTGGAGATTGAAACCCTGATATCTCCGGGTTCATTTGCAGCTAACGTGTGTACTATTTGTCAGCCTGAAAACTGGTATTAAAGGCTGTAGAAAGAATGCTGAATGGAAGGAGATCACTGAGGTCAACAGTTTTTCCGTGGTAAATGGGACTCCAGCTGAAGTTTTGCCTTTTAATTTATACATCGACACATTTTTCTATAGTCCTAATAGTAATATACAGGCTTCTATTGCAATCTCTTAGGCCTACATATGTATGTGTGTACTTATATTTAAATAAACACACGGTAGCGGAGTTTATGCAGGGTCTTTTATTTTACTCCTAGGGGAGAAGAAAGAGACAGAAAGAAAGGAAAGAGACAGAAAGAAAGGAAAGAGACAGAAAGAAAGGAAAGAGACAGAAAGAAAGGAAAGAGACAGAAAGAAAGGAAAGAGACAGAAAGAAAGGGAAGAGACAGAAAGAGAGAGACAGAAAGAAAGAGACAGAAAGAAAGGAAAGAGACAGAAAGGGAAGAGACAGAAAGAAAGGAAAGAGACAGAAAGAAAGGAAAGAGACAGAAAGAAAGGAAAGAGAGAAAGAAAGGAAAGAGACTGAAAGAAAGGAAAGAGACAGAAAGAAAGGAAAGAGAGAAAGAAAGGAAAGAGACAGAAGGAAAGGAAAGAGACAGAAAGAAAGGAAAGAGACAGAAAGAAAGGAAAGAGACAGAAAGAAAGGAAAGAGAGAAAGAAAGGAAAGAGACAGAAAGAAAGGAAAGAGAGAAAGGGAAGAGACAGAAAGAGAGAGACAGAAAGAAAGGAAAGACACAGAAAGAAAGGAAAGAGACAGAAAGAAAGGAAAGAGACAGAAAGAAAGGAAAGAGACAGAAAGAAAGGAAAGAGAGAAAGAAAGGAAAGAGACAGAAAGAAAGACACAGAAAGAAAGGAAAGAGACAGAAAGAAAGGAAAGAGACAGAAAGAAAGGAAAGAGAGAAAGGGAAGAGACAGAAAGAGAGAGACAGAAAGAAAGGAAAGACACAGAAAGAAAGGAAAGAGACAGAAAGAAAGGAAAGAGACAGAAAGAAAGGAAAGAGAGAAAGAAAGGGAAGAGACAGAAAGGAACACACACACACCAAGTACAATATTTCTCCCTGAGACGTATTGGAGTATAAAGCATGGTATAAGTAACTCAAACACTGCAGTGTGTAGCCTTTGTATATAAGTACTGTCTGAATTAGAAGTTAAAATGTATTTCTTTTCTCGATTTGGATTCCACATTTGTTCTGTCAGACAGAGAGAGGAAAGGGAAGCCACTGTGTGTTGGTGAAGCTTGGTAAGCAGACGATAATTATACAATACGACAATTCATATAAGATCTGTTCTGCAAAATGTTCAGTGTCAATGTTTTTTTTTTTTGTGGCCACAATATACTAATTTGTGGCTACGAAATACTAATTTGTGACCTCACGCACTTGTAAATGTTCCTGCTAGGTATAATGTGCGCACGAAATACTAATTTGTGGCCACAACATACTAAATCGTGGACACAAAATAGTATTTCGCAAATTATACCTATATTGTGGCCACGAAATAGTTATAATGTGCGCACAAAATACTAATTTGTGGCCACAGAAGCAGGAACATTTACAAGTGCGTAAGGTCACAAATTAGTATTTCGTAGCCACAAATTAGTATATTGTTAGTAATTTGTTTTGTGTGCACATTATACCTATTTCGTGGCCACAATATAGGTATAATGTGCAAAATACTATTTCGTATACTATACTATTATTATTTAATACTATGTCGTGGCCACGATTTAGTATGTTTTGGCTGCAAATTAGTATTTCGTGCGCACATTATACCTATTTCGTGGCCACAATATAGGTATAATGTAGCCTGGATGCCAGCCGAACTTAGCCCCGCCCACAAAATTTTAGGTTGGGAAGTTCGTCGAAACGGGCGTACATGTTGGCGTAAGATTATGCTTACACTCCTCTCACCGCCTGATTTATGAAGCTGTGCGTACCTTTGAAATCCAGGTGTACGCAATACCTGCCCTTGATAAATGCCGCGGCTGAAAACGATCGTCATTAGAATATCACGCCTCAATATATTCTGGGTTTTGAGGCCTCGCCCCTACAATTCACGACATGGCGAGACGTAATCCGGCTGAGAAGCGGCACTTTTCAGAGGTGGAGATTGAAACCCTGATATCTCCGGTTCATTTGCACTAACGTGTGTACTATTTGTCAGCCTGAAAACTGGTATTAAAGGCTGTAGAAAGAATGCTGAATGGAAGGAGATCACTGAGGTCAACAGTTTTTCCGTGGTAAATGGGACTCCAGCTGAAGTTTTGCCTTTTAATTTATACATCGACACATTTTTCTATAGTCCTAATAGTAATATACAGGCTTCTATTGCAATCTCTTAGGCCTACATATGTATGTGTACTTATATTTAAATAAACACACGGTAGCGGAGTTTATGCAGGGTCTTTTATTTTACTCCTGTTTGTTTTCATGAGTCGGAACGAGGCAACAGCTGAGGGAGAGCGCTTGTCCTCCGCCCCCCCCGTGCTGGACCCGGTCTCCTGTCAGCAGAGGGGCTGGAAAAACAAGCCGAAATAACTCGGTCAATGGCAGAAATAAGTCATTCACTTGACTATAGGCTATACCTTTTAAAAGCTAGGAATAATATCCTGTCTGCTATATAGCCCCAGTTGGGGCTGCTCTGGACACTGCTCTCCAGGCATCGGGTCATCTGGCTCCATCACTACATTTATGGCACCGTGTTTTCCTGCGAGATGTTGTAGGCCTACAGAACCCCCCCAGGCTAAAACAATGTTGCATACCGGCGCACAGAGGTCTTCTTTTAGTTTGTCAGTGCGTTTTGTGGTGTTAGGAATTGTTTTTCTGCGCATTTCCGCACTAACTCAAAACGTGCGTACACCACCTCCTGAGCTGGCGTGGGATTTGAGCGCGCCGTACAGCCAACATCCATACTGATAAATCTCAAAGTCACCGGGGTTTTGGGTGTACGCAGGTGTACGCTGGAAATTTGGTGTATGCACTTTTGATAAATGAGGGCCATTATACCTATTTCGTGGCCACAATATAGGTATAATGTGCAAAATACTATTTCGTGGCCACAATTTAGTATTTTTTGGCCGCAAATTAGTATTTTGTGCGCACATTATACCTATTTCGTGGCCACAATATAGGTATAATGTGCAAAATATAATTTCGTGGCCACGATTTAGTGTGTTGTGGCCACAAATTAGTATTTTGTGCGCACATTATACCTATTTCGTGGCCACAATATAGGTATAATGTGCAAAATACTATTTCGTGGCCACAATTTAGTATTTTTTGGCCGCAAATTAGTATTTTGTGCGCACATTATACCTATTTCGTGGCCACAATATAGGTATAATGTGCAAAATATAATTTCGTGGCCACGATTTAGTGTGTTGTGGCCACAAATTAGTATTTTGTGCGCACATTATACCTATTTCGTGGCCACAATATAGGTATAATGTGCAAAATATAATTTCGTGGCCACGATTTAGTGTGTTGTGGCCACAAATTAGTATTTCCGTATATATTTTGTGCGCACATTTTACCTATTTCGTGGCAACAATATAGGGTATAATGTGCAAAATATATTGTGTCACGATTTAGTGTGTTGTGCCCACAAATTATATTTCGTGACATTATACCTATTTCGTGGCCACAATATAGGTGTAATGTGCAAAATATAATTTCGTGGCCACGATTTAGTGTGTTGTGGCCACAAATTAGTATTTCGTGCGCACATTTTACCTATTTCGTGGCAACAATTTACATTATACCTATTTCGTGGCCACAATTTATTTATGTCATGTCTGGGGCTCTGTATCTTTTAAAGTGCCCATATTATGCTCATTTTCAGCTTCATAATTGTATTTTAAGGTTGTACCAAAATAGGTTTACATGGTTTAATTTGCAGTTAGCCAGCTCGTGTCGGCTAGTGACGTCACAAGCCGTGCAGGTTTTGACCAGCTCACTGGGAAACTGAAGGCAGGACACATTCAGAAACCATATCTCACTCAGAACAGCATGGATGTTTTTTTTTTTTTGTCGTCAACGTTTGTATCCGTGTGTAAGCCCCAGAGACACAAAATAACACCCCAAATCCCTGAAAAAGTGATTTTTTTTCATAATATGAAATTAATGTTCAGTGCCAATGTTTTTATTTTTTTATTTCTACAAGATCTGTGCACAGCAACAACAGGAAAGAAATAGTTGTTTGAAAGTTATGCATGTGACAATTAAAAGTCCCTTACTCTTGTATGCATTTCCATTGAGTCTTCTGAAACCGGATTCTCGTGGCACATTCAGACCAAACAAACGCAAAACAGACAAAATTATCCAGAAGATACAAAGGTTGCATACAATTAATTTTATTTGTCATCTTCAAAGACGTGTACAAAAGCAGGAACATTTGATTTGATGCGATATCTCTTTTTTTTTTTAAACATTAAACAATGATCAAGTAGAAGTGACATGTTTTAGACGGCAGTTGACTTATACAAAGTTCCCTTTTCAAACCTCTTAAAGGCTTAAATCATTGACTAATGTGTTAAACTGCAATTCCCTGACATTCAAAGAAGACATACGGCAGATGTGCCATGTTTTAGCCCATTTTACCCTCTCGCTGTCCTCGCGTAAAATTTGACCCATTTTCTGTATCAGAAATTTGGGTTTCTTTCAAGCAAAATTTTCAAAGAAAAGTAACATGGATGGTTCCCTACAACCCTCTTCACAGGTAAAATAAATGATCAGTTCCCTACTTTCATTGTATTTGGTTGGTTTCATTCAATTTAATAGCATTTAGAGAGAAATACATTGATAAAATGACGTTGAAAAAGGTGACAAAAATGTCAAAAGAAAGTTTCAAAAACGTAAAAAAAAGTGACAAAAACTGGGTGGATTAGTGGTAGAGCGAGCGGCCATATAAAGAGGCTCAGTCCTTGACGCAGAAGTTGCGGGTTCAATTCCGACCTGCAGCACTCTCCTGCATGTCATTCCCTCTTTCTAGCCCCTTTCATTTCTAAGCTGTCCTGGCACTAAAGGCCTAAAAGCAAAAAATAATCTGTTAAAAAAAATAAAAACGGGACAAAAACATCGCGGGGGGGAAAGCGACAAAAGTGTCAAAAAAAAGACGACTGAAACAAGCTGCTTGATGTTGATGTTGATGATGCCATGTGATAAAAGGACATTGAAAAAGGTGACAAAAATGTCAAAAAAAAAGCTTCAAAAACGTAAAAAGGAACTGAAAAAAAATCAACAAAGACATCGGGAAAAAGTAACAAAAACTGGGTGCCTGGGTGGCCTAGTGGTAGAGCGAGAGGCCATATAAAGAGGAGCAGTCCTTGCAGAAGTTGCGGGTTCGATTCCGACCTGCAGCACTTTCCTGCATGTCATTCCCTCTTTCTAGCCCCTTTCATTTCTAAGCTGTCCTGTCACTAAAGGCCTAAATGCCAAAAGAAATCTGTGGGACAAGAACATCGGGGGAAAAGTGTCAAAAAAAAGACAGAAAAAGTTGTAATTTTCAATTTTGAGCCAGAAAAACTAAAAGTTTCTTGATGTATGATTAAATAACCATCAGAAGTACAGTACAGGCCAAACATTTTGGACACACCTTCTCATTCAATGCGTTTCCTTTTTATTTTCATGACTATTTACATTGTAGATTTTCACTGAAGGCATCAAAACTATGAATGAACACATATGGAATTATGTACTTAACAAAAAAGTGTGAAATAACTGAAAACATGTCTTATATTTTAGATTCTTCAAAGTAGCCACCCTTTGCTTTTTTTTGATAACTCTGCAAACCCTTGGTGTTCTCTCAATGAGCTTCATGAGGTAGTCACCTGAAATGGTTTTACCTTCACAGGTGTGCTTTGTCAGGGTTCATTAGTGGAAGTTTTTCCCTTATTAATAAAAAAAGCAAAGGGTGGCTACTTTGAAGAATCTAAAATATAAGACATGTTTTCAGTTATTTCACACTTTTTTGTTAAGTACATAATTCCATATGTGTTCATTCATAGTTTTGATGCTTAAATAGTCATGAAAATAAAAAGGAAACGCATTGAATGAGAAGGTGTGTCCAAACTTTTGGCCTGTACTGTACTTCTACACAAGAGTCAGCGTAATTTTCAATTTTGAGCCAGAAAAACTAAAAGTTTCTTGATGTATGATTAAATAACCATCAGATGTACTTCTACACGAGAGTCAGCGTGACATAAATTCCAACTCTTAAAAAAAAACACAAATGCTTATGTGTCTTCGAGACGTGAAACCAGCTGCAAATAATCCATCATGTGTTTATTTTGGTCACAGTGAGAGTATTGTGAGTTTTTCTTTTGGGAGAAGCAGTACGTACATCCATTTCCATCAAATCTAACGGCTAAATTTCATTCATTAATTTGCATCATCACCGCACCCAAACAACACAACTCAAACTACTTCATTAAAAGAGACAGGGCCTTGGCTGTGGACGTTTTAATTCTCTGCAGAAAGTTTCATTTCTCTGCAAGCTGATTTGTTTTGGGAGAAATTAAAAGAAAGTTGCGGCTGCCCGAGAAGAAGAAGAAGGTTACCCGCATTCATATACACACTTTTGGTTGTTCAGACAAACACAGATTTGTAGTTAACGGGCTAAATCATATTAAAAAAAAAACAGATATAAAAGGTTAACTTCAATACATTTCCCTTCTCTTCTTGCAAAACAATCTTTATGAATGATAAATACAATCTATCACGGTGTAATTAGGCAGTTAGTGATTAATTTTAAGTACAAAATACTTCATAATTTTGACATGAATGCAGTCGATCCAGGTACTCCCTACAGTCATGTCGGGACAAAACATAAAGCTAAACTTGTTAGCGGCATCCTTTGCGTTAGCGTTAGCTACATTAGCACAAATACAAGTATAGAGATATTTAAAGATAGCATCTGATAATGTCATAACTATCAAGTATATAGTAATAGTAGTTATTTCGGGAGCAAAGCAGGAAGTAAGGTGACAAAGTATAAGAACATGGATACAATCCCTTATCATTTCATATCTGGCTTTTGGACTTTTTGACCCCATCAATGTTTAGAAGATAAACAGCCCTATTTTAACGATCTGAGCACACAGCATGAAGCGCTGGGTACGAATCCACTTTTGTTAGTTTTGATGGCGGTAAAAAAGGGTCTGTGAGCCGGGCGCGTGGTCCTAAAGGGTTGTTCTTAGTGTCTTCATTAATCAGAGGTGTGTTTTGGGGCGTGACATGCAATCAACCAATCAGAGATCAGCACCCATTCCCTTTAAAAGCCAGGCGCGTTTGGACCTTGGAGCATTGCTATTATGATGGAGGATTTGCACCGTAATATTTTTATTTGTAATCTTCTGCATGTGTGTGTGTGTGTGTGTGTGTGTGTGTGTGTGTGTGTGTGCTGCTGTGTGTCCCTGTGTGTGTAACAAGCATAGTGTGCGCGCGCTGTGCACGAGCCTAGGAGCATTTTACTAATGCTCTGTTAAAATAACAATGAAATGCTGCGTTATTGACTTTAGACCAGGTTTTTGTTGGTCAATGGTGTGATCACTTCCTGCTGCCTCAAGATAGCAATACGCCCAGAGTGCACCTGAACACACCTCCCTGTAAGACCAGCACGCCCAGAATGCACCTGAACACACCTCCCTGTAAGACCAGCACGCCCAGAATGCACCTGAACACACCTCCCTGTAAGACCAGCACGCCCAGAATGCACCTGAACACACCTCCCTGTAAGACCAGCACGCCCAGAATGCACCTGAACACACCTCCCTGTAAGACCAGCACGCACAGAATGCACCTGAACACACCTCCCTGTAAGACCAGCACGCCCAGAATGCACCTGAACACACCTCCCTGTAAGACCAGCACGCCCAGAATGCACCTGAACACACCTCCCTGTAAGACCAGCACGCACAGAATGCACCTGAACACACCTCCCTGTAAGACCAGTACACCCATGGGTCGGTCTTAAACTAGCAAAGACACTTGAGTCGGGCTTTGCACTGCGCCGGGTGCAAGATAGGACACTTTGATTTCTGTCATTGTTGTACATGGCCTGGCTCAGGGTAAACTGTTTGTGAAACATGAACAATAACGGACAATAAACGTCACATAACGGTCTTTAATTATCCCGTTTGACAGTCAGTCATAATGGTAAAAAAACATAAATGATCCACTTTAAAGTAGATTTTCTTTGGGGCAAAATTACATGCAAGATAAGGCCCTGTAGACTATTTTATTTGACAGACTTTTAACAAACTGTCTAAATACTGAGGGAGAGAAGGGTTTTTACATTTTACCTCATATCTTCGGTTTTTCCCCAAAATGTTAACTACTTAACAGTCATTCAAATGCCAACCACCTAAATCAGATTTGAACTTTGAACTATGTGAACTGTGTGGACATTTAACCAGCCGATGCTACAATAACGAAGCATCGGTCTGCTCAAAAAGGCAGTTTACGAATGCTTTCATTGACCAAAACTCTCACACATAAAGATATATCGTTACATATTACAACTTGCCGTTACTTCACAAACATCCTGCTACAATATAGTTACATAATTTCTTTCTTTAAAGGCATGGAGTCTGCAATATACTTTCCAACCAGTAGTTCTAACTAGGAGAAAAAGATATATTTAAAATCTAAGATCGTGTCAACACGACTTTAAATTTATTGGACGGCAGTATTGAGGATAAAAGGGTAATTTCGTTCTTTTCACACTGGTTCCTTTTTTTCCAATTTTTTTGTGTCTAAGTGACTGAAAAGAACAACAATCTTTGACTTTGGTCCAGTATTGAGCGTGAACGCTGTAACTGGCTTCCACGGACAGGGCTGCAATGTAACCCTACGGGGCAAATGTGCTCATCATCGTTAGTTTGCGTCCACTAAAAGATTAATATTCTAAGTGTCTGATAACATTATGGAAAGGATCCCTTCAGAGATAGACCTTTAAAAACCTCTTTGAGACCTTTCTGTTTAACCAGAAACAGCTCTGAAGTCTCTAGCTCTAAACCCACCAGACTCCATTTAAAAAAATCACTACTTTTAGCGTGTATAGAGCCAACATATTGTCACGTGTAAATCAGTAAACTATGTGTTTATTTCAACCAGAACTAGAGTTGCGATGGTTCGAGAAGTGGAAAGATGAACCAAAACAGCTTTTCATAGTTTTATTTTGTTTCTGTCGACTTTGAATGAAGTGTATTTCACGATGCTTAAATCACTGATTATTTACATGGAGTCTGGTGGGTTTAGCGAACGCAATTTCCCAGATGTTTTTATGATTAAAAAAAAGGATCTTACTCTTTAACAGAAAGGTCGACCTCCTTAGAAATCCTTTCCATAATGTTGTCAGACACTTAGAATATTAATCTGAGTCTGTCAGCGGCAAAACAAGCACTTTTGTGAAGGTTAACACAAGCTGCACGACTGTTTGAGTGTCCCGTACTGAAATGTGAATGAAACCGTGACATGGCGAGTTGAAAACCTCCGTTCCGTAGAGATCGACGAGAGAAAAAGTGCTTTTGTCCAAACGCTGTCCCATAGCGTCTCTGGCTGGTCTTCAGGTGGGCGGAGGCCCGTTGACGTACGTCAGTGTCAGGTGGAAGCTACGAGGCATCCTGCCGCTGCGCTGACAAGGCGGCTCCAGGACGGCCCAGATCAGACAGGCCAGGAGAGCCAGCGCAGTGGCCAGCAGGAGGCAGAGGAGGGCTGGGGAGAGCAGGGAGGACGAGACCCTGCTGCTGGACGTCTCACTGTGGAGGAGGGAGAGGTGGAGGTGTTAGTGCGCCGACACACTAACCCAATAATCGGACATTGGACAGTCCAATCCAATCCACTTTATTTATATAGCACGATTTTAACAAAGACAAGGTTTCCAAAGTGCTGCACAAAAAGATAAAACAGAATAAATAGATAAACACAATGAAAGCACAGAGGTATCCAATATAAAGATAAATGCATTAAAAAGTAGAATAATAAAAAAATAAATAAATAAAATGCACTGTCCGCACACAATTAAAATAACCAAGTATACACATAAGATCAACTCTCTACCTGGTGTTAAAAGCCAAAGAAAAGAGGTGGGTTTTAAGAAGAGTTTTAAAGGTCCCATGACATGGTGCTCTTTGGATGCTTTTATATAGACCTTAGTGGTCCTCTAATACTGTATCTGAAGTCTCTTTTATATAGACCTTAGTGGTCCCCTAATACTGTATCTGAAGTCTCTTTTATATAGACCTTAGTGGTCCCCTAATACTGTATCTGAAGTCTCTTTTATATAGACCTTAGTGGTCCCCTAATACTGTATCTGAAGTCTCTTTTATATAGACCTTAGTGGTCCCCTAATACTGTATCTGAAGTCTCTTTTATATAGACCTTAGTGGTCCCCTAATACTGTATCTGAAGTCTCTTTTATATAGACCTTAGTGGTCCCCTAATACTGTATCTGAAGTCTCTTTTATATAGACCTTAGTGGTCCCCTAATACTGTATCTGAAGTCTCTTTTATATAGACCTTAGTGGTCCCCTAATACTGTATCTGATGTCTCTTTTATATAGACCTTAGTGGTCCCCTAATACTGTATCTGAAGTCTCTTTTATATAGACCTTAGTGGTCCCCTAATACTGTATCTGAAGTCTCTTTTATATAGACCTTAGTGGTCCCCTAATACTGTATCTGATGTCTCTTTTATATAGACCTTAGTGGTCCCCTAATACTGTATCTGAAGTCTCTTTTATATAGACCTTAGTGGTCCCCTAATACTGTATCTGAAGTCTCTTTTATATAGACCTTAGTGGTCCCCTAATACTGTATCTGATGTCTCTTTTATATAGACCTTAGTGGTCCCCTAATACTGTATCTGATGTCTCTTTTATATAGACCTTAGTGGTCCCCTAATACTGTATCTGAAGTCTCTTTTATATAGACCTTAGTGGTCCCCTAATACTGTATCTGAAGTCTCTTTTATATAGACCTTAGTGGTCCCCCTAATACTGTATCTGAAGTCTCTTTTATATAGACCTTAGTGGTCCCCTAATACTGTATCTGAAGTCTCTTTTATATAGACCTTAGTGGTCCCCTAATACTGTATCTGAAGTCTCTTTTATATAGACCTTAGTGGTCCCCTAATACTGTATCTGAAGTCTCTTTTATATAGACCTTAGTGGTCCCCTAATACTGTATCTGAAGTCTCTTTTATATAGACCTTAGTGGTCCCCTAATACTGTATCTGAAGTCTCTTTTATATAGACCTTAGTGGTCCCCTAATACTGTATCTGAAGTCTCTTTTATATAGACCTTAGTGGTCCCCTAATACTGTATCTGAAGTCTCTTTTATATAGACCTTAGTGGTCCCCTAATACTGTATCTGAAGTCTCTTTTATATAGACCTTAGTGGTCCCCTAATACTGTATCTGAAGTCTCTTTTATATAGACCTTAGTGGTCCCCTAATACTGTATCTGAAGTCTCTTTTATATAGACCTTAGTGGTCCCCTAATACTGTATCTGAAGTCTCTTTTATATAGACCTTAGTGGTCCCCTAATACTGTATCTGAAGTCTCTTTTATATAGACCTTAGTGGTCCCCCTAATACTGTATCTGAAGTCTCTTTTATATAGACCTTAGTGGTCCCCCTAATACTGTATCTGAAGTCTCTTTTATATAGACCTTAGTGGTCCCCTAATACTGTATCTGAAGTCTCTTTTATATAGACCTTAGTGGTCCCCTAATACTGTATCTGAAGTCTCTTTTATATAGACCTTAGTGGTCCCCTAATACTGTATCTGAAGTCTCTTTTATATAGACCTTAGTGGTCCCCTAATACTGTATCTGAAGTCTCTTTTATATAGACCTTAGTGGTCCCCTAATACTGTATCTGAAGTCTCTTTTATATAGACCTTAGTGGTCCCCCTAATACTGTATCTGAAGTCTCTTTTATATAGACCTTAGTGGTCCCCTAATACTGTATCTGAAGTCTCTTTTATATAGACCTTAGTGGTCCCCTAATACTGTATCTGAAGTCTCTTTTATATAGACCTTAGTGGTCCCCTAATACTGTATCTGAAGTCTCTTTTATATAGACCTTAGTGGTCCCCTAATACTGTATCTGAAGTCTCTTTTATATAGACCTTAGTGGTCCCCTAATACTGTATCTGAAGTCTCTTTTATATAGACCTTAGTGGTCCCCTAATACTGTATCTGAAGTCTCTTTTATATAGACCTTAGTGGTCCCCTAATACTGTATCTGAAGTCTCTTTTATATAGACCTTAGTGGTCCCCTAATACTGTATCTGAAGTCTCTTTTATATAGACCTTAGTGGTCCCCTAATACTGTATCTGAAGTCTCTTTTATATAGACCTTAGTGGTCCCCTAATACTGTATCTGAAGTCTCTTTTATATAGACCTTAGTGGTCCCCCTAATACTGTATCTGAAGTCTCTTTTATATAGACCTTAGTGGTCCCCTAATACTGTATCTGAAGTCTCTTTTATATAGACCTTAGTGGTCCCCTAATACTGTATCTGAAGTCTCTTTTATATAGACCTTAGTGGTCCCCTAATACTGTATCTGAAGTCTCTTTTATATAGACCTTAGTGGTCCCCTAATACTGTATCTGAAGTCTCTTTTATATAGACCTTAGTGGTCCCCTAATACTGTATCTGAAGTCTCTTTTATATAGACCTTAGTGGTCCCCTAATACTGTATCTGAAGTCTCTTTTATATAGACCTTAGTGGTCCCCCTAATACTGTATCTGAAGTCTCTTTTATATAGACCTTAGTGGTCCCCTAATACTGTATCTGAAGTCTCTTTTATATAGACCTTAGTGGTCCCCTAATACTGTATCTGAAGTCTCTTTTATATAGACCTTAGTGGTCCCCTAATACTGTATCTGAAGTCTCTTTTATATAGACCTTAGTGGTCCCCTAATACTGTATCTGAAGTCTCTTTTATATAGACCTTAGTGGTCCCCCTAATACTGTATCTGAAGTCTCTTTTATATAGACCTTAGTGGTCCCCTAATACTGTATCTGAAGTCTCTTTTATATAGACCTTAGTGGTCCCCTAATACTGTATCTGAAGTCTCTTTTATATAGACCTTAGTGGTCCCCTAATACTGTATCTGAAGTCTCTTTTATATAGACCTTAGTGGTCCCCTAATACTGTATCTGAAGTCTCTTTTATATAGACCTTAGTGGTCCCCTAATACTGTATCTGAAGTCTCTTTTATATAGACCTTAGTGGTCCCCTAATACTGTATCTGAAGTCTCTTTTATATAGACCTTAGTGGTCCCCTAATACTGTATCTGAAGTCTCTTTTATATAGACCTTAGTGGTCCCCTAATACTGTATCTTAAGTCTCTTTCCCGAAATTCAGCTTTTTTTCCGAGATGAGGATTTCTTTTTGGTGTTATGACTGCAACACAAGGTAATAATGCTGGTTTATTATTATGCTGCCGCCGTGCAGTTAATTGGCATGATTTCATCAACTGTTCAGTAACAGTTCAACTGGAAGTTTATACGAATTATTGGAGATAATTGTGTTTTTGTTACACTTGTGTAAAGCCTATTTAGCCTACGTATTGGGAAACCAGAATGAGGTCACACCGATTTTTAATTATCCTACCGTATTGTTATAAAATTATTAGGCCCAGCTTAACACATAGGCCTAATATCTTTATGCCTTTTTTTGCTATTGCTGTACTACAAAAACTTAAGGCTGCATTTCTCTATTTCAGTGTTTATGTCAGGACTGACTGGCTTCACTTGGATTTGATTTAATATAATTCAGTGACGTGTTTTATACCCTTGTGTTTTGCGGCTCAGTGTTTGAGCTTGTAGTAGCCATATTCTGTACCATTGTCGTAGCTTTGTGCCGATATCCTGCGTTACCCGTGCCTGGTCTGTTCCGTCTTGGATTTTGGACTTTATTCTTGTTTTTGTTTTTTCGCTTGTGGAGCATCCGAGCGTGTACCTGTATTCCAGTTTTATTACCGAAGTCTTAGTACTGTTTTGACACCACGAAGTGCCTTTGTTTTAATAAATAGAGATATGTTGTCTTCATCTTGACAGTATGGGTATGAAATAAATGTGTCTAGGTTGAATAGCGATAACTGTCTATTATTTCCCGGTGTTTCGGGATCAGTAGCCCACGGCAGACTAATTACGGTCTTGGATAGGCTATTTATATGAATTGAATCTCTATACAGTTCAATAAATTTTGATGGCTGCAGTTTGGTGTGTGGCGGTTGAAAACTTTGTCAGCACCCCCAATTCAAATTATGTTCCCGCGGCTCTGGTTCAAGCTGTCGGCGAGTTTGACACAACGCTAGCAGAGCGCCTAGCGTCAGCTACAACATTTACGGGTATGTCAAAGACAGTTCAGAATGACATATAGATAGAGAGCGCTGCTCATGTTATTCAGGAAGAAATAGATAAAGAAATAAACACAGCGTCATTCATAGCAGTGGAAGTGGATGACACCACAGACATATCATGCAAGTGCCAATTGACGGTCATTATCCGCTACGTAAATGAAAAGGGAATGATATGTGAGGGGTTTCTTGGTTTCTTTGACGTTAGCCTTGAACGAGATGCTGGAGCCATAACTTCTGTGGTGATGTGGGCACTTGCCAACTACAATCCTGAAACAAGGCTCATTTGTCAGACATACGATGGAGCAAGTATATATACTAAGCTCACTGGCTTCCTCGGTCAAATTTGCCACGCAACGCCACTGGTGGCTACCAGGGGGCCCCCAAGAGCACTTGAAATGTCCCACAATAGATAGCGGTGCTGCTAATAGGTCTCACATTAGTCTTTACATGCGTATTTTTACATTATGAGTGCTTAAACTATTTACAATACACAAGTTGGTTTAGTGCCAAGTGCAGTGGGGAGTCCCCCAAACCCAATCTTGCTTAGGGCCCCCAAAAGTCTGGGGCCGGCCCTGTCTGTGGTTCACGAAATATTCTGCGCACCAACTCTTTTCTAACCTTTGTTGGGAGAGAAGACGCTCAGCTTCCTCTTCTTCAGCCTGAAAACAGAGAGCTTCTGTTAATTAACCCACGGTGCTTTCAGGCAACATTTCTTACTATCACATTAACACCTTTAAAAGGGTAACTACCGTAGCTACAGTTTCCTGTGTTTCTGTGTCTAAGTGACAGATGGGAATAATAATCTTTGACATTGGTCCAGTATTAAATGAGATCGCTGCAGTCTGGAGCAGAGAAACAAGCTACAATGTAAGTTAATAGGGTGATTGTCCAGCTTGTATTTACCTTCACAAAAAGTGCTTGTTTTGCCGCTGACAGACTCAGATTAATATTCTAAGTGTCTGACAACATTATAGAAAGGATCCCTTCAGAGATAGACCTTTAAAAACCTCTTTGAGACCTTTCTGTTTAACCAGAAACAGCTCTGAAGTCTCTAGCGCTAAACCCACCAGACTCCATTTAAAAAAACACTACTTTTAGCGTTTATAGAGCCAACATATTGTCACATGTAAATCAGTAAACTATGTGTTTATTTCAACCAGAACTAGAGTTGTGATGGTTGGAAAAGTTGAAAGACGACCCAAAAATGTCTTTTAATAGCTTTATTTAGTTTTTGTCCACTTTGAATGAAGTGTGTTTTACGATGCTAAAATTACTCTTTATTTACATGGAGTCTGGTGGGTTTGGAGAACGCAATTTCACTTAATGTTTTTTGTATAATAAAAGGATACTTACTCTTTAACAGAAAGGTCGACCTCCTTAGAAATCCTTTCCAAAATGTTGTCAGACACTTAGAATATTAATTAATATTAAAAAAAAAGCGGAAAAAAACGTTGGGGGAAAAAGGAGCCCCAAAAAAAGATCATTTTTAATTTTGACAACAAGTTCATGGTAGACTGGTCGAAGCCCTGTTCACATGATAAGTATCATCCAAAAACCCTCTTCAGCTCACCTGAAGACTTAACGGATATACGTGCTTCAGCCAATCAGGCGAGGCTTTCAGGTCATGTGACGGTGAAGGCGAGAGGGCGGGAAAAGGCAACGCATTGATGTGGCTTCCATCCAGGTGGCACTGTAACAAAGAACAGTTTAATACGGTCTGTAATAACGTTGGATTAGCAATCGTTAACAATTTAACCCTTGTGTTGTGTTGTGTTGAAAATAAACACCTTTCTCAACATATTTTTCAATGCTTTATTCCACATTTTTGGTTGTTTTGTTTTATGTTTTTGTCCCTTTTTAAAACATTGTTAGTGCCTTGTTTGTTTGATGCTATTTTCAAAGCTTTATTCGGCTGTTTTCTAGGCTTTCAATGCCTGTATTCGCATTTATTCCAATGTTTTTTGTGCTTTTATGTCATTTTAGTCAACATTGTTTGACGTTTTTTAAAACATTTTAATGGTGAAGAGCGCTGCGTTGAACCATCCATGTTATTTTTGGGCAATTTTGATATAGAAAACTTTGAATAAGGGTCAGACTTGACCCCAAGGAAAACAGGAGCTTTAAGTTAAGAGACAAAGATATATTTAAAATCTAAGATCGTGTCAACACGGTTTTGATTTACTGGATGGTAGTATTGAGGATTAAAGGGTAATTTCGTTTTTTTTTTCATACTGGACCCTATGTTCCTATGTTTATGTGTCTAAGTGACTGAAAAGAACAACAATCTTTGACATTGGTCCAGTATTAAGCGTGAACGCTGTAACTTGCAGCCACAGACAGGGCTGCAATGTAACCCTACGGGGCGAATGCGCATCGTTATTTTGCGTCCACTAAAAGTTCGGTTTTTGCCACCGACAGGTTCAGAATAATATTCTAAGTGTATGATAACATTGTGGAAAGGATCCCTACAGATATAGACCTTTAAAAACCTCTTTAAGACCTTTCTGTTTAACCAGAAACAGCTCTGAAGTCTCTAGCTCTAAACCCACCAGACTCCATTTAAAAAATCACTACTTTTAGCGTGTATAGAGCCGACATATTGTCACATGTAAATCAGTAAACTGTGTGTTTATTTCAACCAAAACTAGAGTTGTGATGGTTGGAAAAGTGGAAAGACGACCCCAAAATGGCTTTTAATAGTTTTATTTAGTTTCTGTGGACTTTGAATGAAGTGTATTCTACGATGCTTAAATCACTCTTTATTTACATGGAGTCTGGTGGGTTTAGCGAACGCAATGTCGCAGATGTTTTTATGTTTAAAAAAAGGATCTTACTCCTTGAAAGAAAGGTCCTAAGTTCAAATCATAATGTCCTACAGAGCTAGACATTTACAACCTGTGTCGGAGTATACCGCATGTTGTTAAGATCTCGGTCTGAGTTTCTACGCATCGATTAAACTCAGGTTGCCCCTTCGTTGCTCCTGATCCCAGAGCTGCATGGTGAGATTAGTCAGTGATGAAGCGCCATTAAAAAGTGCCGATGCTATTAGGGACAAACACACACTCAATCAAACTCACATACTGCAAATGAGTGTGCTCAGAATTTGTTCTAATTAAAACAACACACACAGACATATACACTGACAGACACACTCACACACACATAGACACACACATACAGACAGACACACACAAAAACACAGACAGACACACAGACACAGACACAGAGAAAACACACACAGAGAGACACACACATACAGACAGACACAGAGAGGCACAGACACACAGAGAGACAGACACACACACACACACACACACACACACACACACACACACACACACACACAGAGGCACAGACACACACAGAGACACACATATACAGACAGACACGGAGAGGCACAGACACACACACACACACACACAGACACACACACACACACAGAGGCACAGACAGACACAGAGAGGCACAGACACACAGACAGACAGACACAGACACACAGTCACACACACACACACACACACACACACACACAGGGACACACACACAAAGAGAGACACACACACACAAGGACACACAAAAACACAGACGGACACACACAGAGACACACACACATACATATAGACACACACATATAGACACACGCACACACACACACAGGGACACACACAGACACACACACACAGACAGACACACACAGAGACAGACAGAGACAGACAGAGACACACACACACACACACAGGGACACATACAGACAGACAGACACACACAGAGACACACAGAGAGACAGACAGACACACACACACAGAGACAGACACACAGAGACAGACAGACACACACACAGAGACAGACACACAGAGACACACACACACACACACAGGGACACATACAGACAGACAGACACACACAGAGACACACAGAGAGACAGACAGACACACACACACAGAGACAGACACACAGAGACAGACAGACACACACACAGAGACACACACACACACACACACAGATAGACACAGAGACAGACAGACACACACACAGAGACAGACACACAGAGACACACACACACACACAGATAGACACAGAGACAGACAGACACACACACACAAACACACAGGGACACACACAAACAGACACACATACAGACAGACAGACAGACACACACAGAGACAGACACACACACACACACAGACAGACACACAGAGACACACACACACAGATAGACACAGAGACAGACACACAGAGACACACACACACACACACAGACAGACACACAGAGACACACACACACAGACACACACACAAAAACACAGAGACACACACACACACACACACACACACACACACACACACCCTTTGTTGTGTTTTGTCAATTTTTGACATTTTCTCACTTTTCCCGAAGTTCTTCAACGTCTTTGTCGATTTTTTCTCCGTTTTTTTTCTTCAAATACTATTAAACTGACAATTTTTTGACAATTTGGTTGAAAGAAACCCCAAATTTCTGGTACAGAAACTATTTTTAAAATGGGTCAAAGTTGACCCCGAGCGTTGCAGCAGAGCTAAAGGTTGTGACTCCTCCCACCTCCACCTGTGGGTCGGTCTGCACAGCTTTGGAACAGGAAGTCCTCCTCTCCGTGTCTCCGAGCCACGCCCTCACGCGCCCGCCATCGTCAAAGCCGATTGGCTCTCCGTCCCGGCTGTCGGGAGTCGAGGTCGCCCATTGGTCTCCCTCGGGCCGAGTCCCGCCCCGCTGCGCCGCCACAGGCGAGGAGACACCGGGGTGGGCGTGGTCGAGCCATCCCTCCAATCGCTGCGGAGGAATATCAAAGACAGAGAAATTAATTTCGGAAATTAATCATTAACTGCGATCCATCCATTCATCTCCATGACGATCCAATTCAATTCTGTCGTGTCGGACTTTCCCAGCAGCTTCTGAATCTATCTGAAGTCTCTTTTATATAGACCTTAGTGGTCCCCTAATACTGTATCTGAAGTCTCTTTTATATAGACCTTAGTGGTCCCCTAATACTGTATCTGAAGTCTCTTTTATATAGACCTTAGTGGTCCCCTAATACTGTATCTGAAGTCTCTTTTATATAGACCTTAGTTGTCCCCTAATACTGTATCTGAAGTCTCTTTTATATAGACCTTAGTGGTCCCCTAATACTGTATCTGAAGTCTCTTTTATATAGACCTTAGTGGTCCTCTAATACTGTATCTGAAGTCTCTTTTATATAGACCTTAGTGGTCCCCTAATACTGTATCTGAAGTCTCTTTTATATAGACCTTAGTGGTCCCCTAATACTGTATCTGAAGTCTCTTTTATATAGACCTTAGTGGTCCCCTAATACTGTATCTGAAGTCTCTTTTATATAGACCTTAGTGGTCCCCTAATACTGTATCTGAAGTCTCTTTTATATAGACCTTAGTTGTCCCCTAATACTGTATCTGAAGTCTCTTTTATATAGACCTTAGTGGTCCCCTAATACTGTATCTGAAGTCTTTTTATATAGACCTTAGTAGTCCTCTAATACTGTATCTGAAGTCTCTTTTATATAGACCTTAGTGGTCCCCTAATACTGTATCTGAAGTCTCTTTTATATAGACCTTAGTGGTCCTCTAATACTGTATCTGAAGTCTCTTTTATATAGACCTTAGTGGTCCTCTAATACTGTATCTGAAGTCTCTTTTATATAGACCTTAGTGGTCCCCTAATACTGTATCTGAAGTCTCTTTTATATAGACCTTAGTTGTCCCCTAATACTGTATCTGAAGTCTCTTTTATATAGACCTTAGTGGTCCCCTAATACTGTATCTGAAGTCTCTTTTATATAGACCTTAGTGGTCCTCTAATACTGTATCTGAAGTCTCTTTTATATAGACCTTAGTGGTCCCCTAATACTGTATCTGAAGTCTCTTTTATATAGACCTTAGTGGTCCCCTAATACTGTATCTGAAGTCTCTTTTATATAGACCTTAGTGGTCCCCTAATACTGTATCTGAAGTCTCTTTTATATAGACCTTAGTGGTCCCCTAATACTGTATCTGAAGTCTCTTTTATATAGACCTTAGTGGTCTCCCTAATACTGTATCTGAAGTCTCTTTTATATAGACCTTAGTGGTCCCCTAATACTGTATCTGAAGTCTCTTTTATATAGACCTTAGTGGTCCCCTAATACTGTATCTGAAGTCTCTTTTATATAGACCTTAGTGGTCCCCTAATACTGTATCTGAAGTCTCTTTTATATAGACCTTAGTGGTCCCCTAATACTGTATCTGAAGTCTCTTTTATATAGACCTTAGTGGTCCCCTAATACTGTATCTGAAGTCTCTTTTATATAGACCTTAGTGGTCCCCTAATACTGTATCTGAAGTCTTTTTATATAGACCTTAGTGGTCCCCTAATACTGTATCTGAAGTCTCTTTTATATAGACCTTAGTGGTCCCCTAATACTGTATCTGAAGTCTCTTTTATATAGACCTTAGTGGTCCCTCTAATACTGTATCTGAAGTCTCTTTTATATAGACCTTAGTGGTCCCCTAATACTGTATCTGAAGTCTCTTTTATATAGACCTTAGTGGTCCCCTAATACTGTATCTGAAGTCTCTTTTATATAGACCTTAGTGGTCCCCTAATACTGTATCTGAAGTCTCTTTTATATAGACCTTAGTGGTCCCTCTAATACTGTATCTGAAGTCTCTTTTATATAGACCTTAGTGGTCCCCTAATACTGTATCTGAAGTCTCTTTTATATAGACCTTAGTGGTCCCCTAATACTGTATCTGAAGTCTCTTTTTATATAGACCTTAGTGGTCCCCTAATACTGTATCTGAAGTCTCTTTTATATAGACCTTAGTGGTCCCCTAATACTGTATCTGAAGTCTCTTTTATATAGACCTTAGTGGTCCCCTAATACTGTATCTGAAGTCTCTTTTATATAGACCTTAGTGGTCCCCTAATACTGTATCTGAAGTCTCTTTTATATAGACCTTAGTGGTCCCCTAATACTGTATCTGAAGTCTCTTTTATATAGACCTTAGTGGTCCCCTAATACTGTATCTGAAGTCTCTTTTATATAGACCTTAGTGGTCCCCTAATACTGTATCTGAAGTCTCTTTTATATAGACCTTAGTGGTCCCCTAATACTGTATCTGAAGTCTCTTTTATATAGACCTTAGTGGTCCCTCTAATACTGTATCTGAAGTCTCTTTTATATAGACCTTAGTGGTCCCCTAATACTGTATCTGAAGTCTCTTTTATATAGACCTTAGTGGTCCCCTAATACTGTATCTGAAGTCTCTTTTTATATAGACCTTAGTGGTCCCCTAATACTGTATCTGAAGTCTCTTTTATATAGACCTTAGTGGTCCCCTAATACTGTATCTGAAGTCTCTTTTATATAGACCTTAGTGGTCCCCTAATACTGTATCTGAAGTCTCTTTTATATAGACCTTAGTGGTCCCCTAATACTGTATCTGAAGTCTCTTTTATATAGACCTTAGTGGTCCCCTAATACTGTATCTGAAGTCTCTTTTATATAGACCTTAGTGGTCCCCTAATACTGTATCTGAAGTCTCTTTTATATAGACCTTAGTGGTCCCCTAATACTGTATCTGAAGTCTCTTTTATATAGACCTTAGTGGTCCCCTAATACTGTATCTGAAGTCTCTTTTATATAGACCTTAGTGGTCCCCTAATACTGTATCTGAAGTCTCTTTTATATAGACCTTAGTGGTCCCCTAATACTGTATCTGAAGTCTCTTTTATATAGACCTTAGTGGTCCCCTAATACTGTATCTGAAGTCTCTTTTATATAGACCTTAGTGGTCCCCTAATACTGTATCTGAAGTCTCTTTTTATATAGACCTTAGTGGTCCCCTAATACTGTATCTGAAGTCTCTTTTATATAGACCTTAGTGGTCCCTCTAATACTGTATCTGAAGTCTCTTTTATATAGACCTTAGTGGTCCCTCTAATACTGTATCTGAAGTCTCTTTTATATAGACCTTAGTGGTCCCCTAATACTGTATCTGAAGTCTCTTTTATATAGACCTTAGTGGTCCCCTAATACTGTATCTGAAGTCTCTTTTATATAGACCTTAGTGGTCCCCTAATACTGTATCTGAAGTCTCTTTTATATAGACCTTAGTGGTCCCCTAATACTGTATCTGAAGTCTCTTTTATATAGACCTTAGTGGTCCCCTAATACTGTATCTGAAGTCTCTTTTATATAGACCTTAGTGGTCCCCTAATACTGTATCTGAAGTCTCTTTTATATAGACCTTAGTGGTCCCCTAATACTGTATCTGAAGTCTCTTTATATAGACCTTAGTGGTCCCCTAATACTGTATCTGAAGTCTCTTTATATAGACCTTAGTGGTCCCCTAATACTGTATCTGAAGTCTCTTTTATATAGACCTTAGTGGTCCCCTAATACTGTATCTGAAGTCTCTTTTATATAGACCTTAGTGGTCCCCTAATACTGTATCTGAAGTCTCTTTTATATAGACCTTAGTGGTCCCCTAATACTGTATCTGAAGTCTCTTTTATATAGACCTTAGTGGTCCCCTAATACTGTATCTGAAGTCTCTTTTATATAGACCTTAGTGGTCCCCTAATACTGTATCTGAAGTCTCTTTTATATAGACCTTAGTGGTCCCCTAATACTGTATCTGAAGTCTCTTTTATATAGACCTTAGTGGTCCCCTAATACTGTATCTGAAGTCTCTTTTATATAGACCTTAGTGGTCCCCTAATACTGTATCTGAAGTCTCTTTTATATAGACCTTAGTGGTCCCCTAATACTGTATCTGAAGTCTCTTTATATAGACCTTAGTGGTCCCCTAATACTGTATCTGAAGTCTCTTTATATAGACCTTAGTGGTCCCCTAATACTGTATCTGAAGTCTCTTTTATATAGACCTTAGTGGTCCCCTAATACTGTATCTGAAGTCTCTTTTATATAGACCTTAGTGGTCCCCTAATACTGTATCTGAAGTCTCTTTTATATAGACCTTAGTGGTCCCTCTAATACTGTATCTGAAGTCTCTTTTATATAGACCTTAGTGGTCCCCTAATACTGTATCTGAAGTCTCTTTTATATAGACCTTAGTGGTCCCCTAATACTGTATCTGAAGTCTCTTTTATATAGACCTTAGTGGTCCCTCTAATACTGTATCTGAAGTCTCTTTTATATAGAC
>CM046789.1:5027603-5035103 GCA_025617405.1 Perca schrenkii | reverse complement strand
ATGCTTTTTGGCCTTTTTCCCCCTTTCCTTTTTTGTGTTATATATCTTTTTTGTGCACGTTATAGGTTTATAAAGTGAAAAAGCCCAAAGTTCACTTTGTAACGCACGTTATAATGCTCGCCTAGCTGCTAGCATTAGCATGGTAATCCTTACCTAAGTACTGTCATGGCACGCCCTCATACTCTGCTTCTGACTGGCTAGTAGTCCTTATCTAGGTACTGTCAGGACACGCCCTCATACTCTGCTTCTGACTGGCTAGTAGTCCTTACCTAGGTGTCAGGGCACGCCCTCATACTCTGCTTCTGACTGGCTAGTAGTCCTTACCTAGCTACTGTCAGGGCACGCCCACATACTCTGCTTCTGACTGGCTAGTAGTCCTTACCTAGTTACTCTCAGGGCACGCCCTCATACCCTGCTTCTGACTGGCTAGTAGTCCTTACGTAGGTACTGTCAGGACACGCCCTCATACTCTGCTTCTGACTGGCTAGTAGTCCTTACCTAGTTACTCTCAGGACACGCCCTCATACCCTGCTTCTGACTGGCTAGTAGTCCTTACCTAGGTACTGTCAGGGCACGCCCTCATACTCTGCTTCTGACTGGCTAGTAGTCCTTACCTAGGTACTGTCAGGGCACGCCCTCATACTCTGCTTCTGACTGGCTAGTAGTCCTTACGTAGGTACTGTCAGGACACGCCCTCATACTCTGCTTCTGACTGGCTAGTAGTCCTTACCTAGTTACTCTCAGGACACGCCCTCATACCCTGCTTCTGACTGGCTAGTAGTCCTTACCTAGGTACTGTCAGGGCACGCCCTCATACTCTGCTTCTGACTGGCTAGTAGTCCTTACCTAGGTACTGTCAGGGCACGCCCTCATACTCTGCTTCTGACTGGCTAGTAGTCCTTACCTAGGTACTGTCAGGGCAATTTTTTAACTATTTTAAATCGATTCTTTTCCCTAGAATCGATATTTTGCCCACAAAATTATGCCTTTTGGGCCGAAAAAGCAAGGTTACCAGTATCTTGTTTTTCTGCGACATTGTATGATTTACAATTACTCTCGAACGTAGCATGTGGGTGCCCGTGTTTTGACGGAAGTTACGAGTAACTAGATGGTGAAAGGTTATATGACGTAACAGATTTCTCTGGGTTTACCATTTGATGGAAACATTGGGGATAGTGTAACTACACAACTCCAAAAAATATATATAGCATAGGTATGGTCGTTTTCAGACATTTTAATTCCGGAAAGTTACACATTGTACCTTAAAATATTCTCCGTTCATACGGCAGGGATGGAAATTAGCACCCGCCACCAGCCAAATGCGGGTGATTTTGTGTTGTGGCGGGTAAACCCGCTTCCCCTACCGGCCACTGTGGCGGGTAAATAAAAATAGCATACCGTTTCACCCGGACACTTTAGAGGCGGCGCACCTTTTAAAAAAATGTGGCGTTACATCGCAGGCGTTAAAAGGTCCGCTGAGAAAACATCTCAGGAGGAGCCAGTGGACAAAGAGGCGAAAGTCAAAAAACGTTTTTTTAAAAGAACGATGGAGAAAAGCAGACAATGGGGAGTCCCGCGATTTGTTAGTTTATGACGAGACAAATCTGATAATATACTGCTCTGTATGTCGTCAACACGCTTCAGAAGATGCCAAAACTAATAGTTTCATTGTTGGGACTAAAAACCTAAAACTGGAAGCCATAAAAGACCACGAATCGTCCAAATGCCACATCCAGGTAAAAACGAGAGCACAGGGAAAAGCAGCCCCGGAGAATACGGCTGCCATGAAGGCACTTACCAGCCTGAAGACGGCCCAGTTGGATAAAATGATAAAATGTTTAGGAACGCCCACGCAATCGCGAAAAAAGTGAAGGCCATTTCAAGATTAAGAATGGCAATGCAAGTAAGCGGTTTTTTTTTGGTTTGTTTTTGTCTATGACACTGATGGGCAGTAACGTGTTAGAAGTAACGCGTTACTGTAATCTGATTACTTTTTTCAAGTAACGAGTAAAGTAAGGGAATTACAATTGCAAAAACAGTAATTAGATTACTGTTACTTCTCCATAAGCAGGCTGCGTTACTGCGTTACTTAACCGTGATTTTGTTTCGTGAGACTGTCTCGTGAGTGACAACGACGTATGAGCGCCGCGACGTCAGCGGTAAACACCGACACGTGTAGTGTTGAACAAGAGACAACATGGGGCGCGGGAGAGAGCAGGACCGTGCAGCGTTTAATGCTTGGAAGTACCGACATTACTTTGAGTTTGACTCGGTTAAAGGCAGAGGTGGGTAGTAACGAGTTACATTTACTCCGTTACATTTACTTGAGTAAGTTTTTGAAAAAAATGATACTTCTAGGAGTAGTTTTAAATCACTATACTTTTTACTTGAGTAGATTTGTGAAGAAGAAACTGTACTCTTACTCCGCTACATTAGGCTACAATGAGCTCGTTACTTTTCTTTTTACCTCTTTGGTATTCTACGAGTCATTGTTTTTATCCCCCCGCGTACGCCTCATTTTAATGTTTTATTTTGACAGAGAGAGAGACTTCCGCTAAAGCCTCTACCACGTGACTGTGTTTCACCCAATCAAACGTAGTTGTGCAGTCTCGTCACCTTCCTCAAACCTAGCAGCGGGATGGGTTAGCTTTTACAGTCGCAGCAAAACAAAAATGGCAATGTCAGAAACGTCACAGACGAGGAGGAACTGCGCCCTGTACTACGAAGCAAGATCAACATGCTATGGATTTATTTCAGTTACCCGGCTTCACCTAACCTAACCACCGCGGTCCCGCATAAACTGTGTCATGACGGTGGTTATCAACTAGTTCAACCAACCCAGGGTTTCCCAATCCAGCGGCGCGTGTTCACATAAAAGAGGTGATGTTTGCACAACATGACCAACAATAGCCACCTATTTTACATAAGAAGAGCAAACTATAATTCTACATAAAAATGAAAACATACATGGTTTTACAGGCAAAACGCAATACAGTCGCTGCTTCCTAAAACGGGAAGGAAAGCTGGCAAAAAAATAAATAAATTGCCGACGCTGTAGATGCGCACAACTCGTATCAATATCACTTCCCCACCGGTTGATCTCTGCTCCCGACCAGGTTAGGCGTCCAGCATAAGTTACCACTGTGATTGAACCCGAAGTGATCCACCTTTGTGAATGAAAGCATGTCTACCTTAGTAAAAGTACCAAACAGCAGCTACATTACCTTGTTCTAGTTCTGCCTGCAGAGTCTGGTAAAAAAAAGTGTAAAGGTTTGGAAATGTGTGTTACTTGTGCTTATTTATTTTTTATGTATTATTATTTTATTGATATTATTTTTTAAGTACTTGAATTTACCTGGATTATTTTAATTTAAGCTATTTTATAATTAATTAATTACTTTAAATTAATTTAATTGATTGGATGAACTATAATTTGTCTAAATATGATTATTTTGTATTTTTTGTCCGTCTGATTGAATGCTTGTGTTAAAAAATAAATCAGACGTTACTCAACAGTTACTCAGTACTTGAGTAGTTTTTTTCACCAAGTACTTTTTTTACTCTTACTCAAGTAATTATTTGGATGACTACTTTTTACTTTTACTTGAGTCATATTATTCTGAAGTAACAGTACTTTTACTTGAGTACAATTTTTGGCTACTCTACCCACCTCTGGTTAAAGGTGACAAAAACATCAGCGTCCGCTGTACTTTTATCTACAGCGAAAAAAATTACACTTCAAGAGCAAGCACCTAGCAAGCCGGCACAGGAATGTGAAACTCACTGGAAAAATAACCTGAACCCCCAACTGACATGACTGCTGCGGCTACATCCAGCTCTACCGGGCGAACCTGCGTGGGCCCCTCTCCTGCTAAACAGGTAGAAATAGACAGCGACACGGATAATAAAAGCAACAGGACTTAGTGCCGCTGAACTGAAGAAGCTCGTCGCTGGCTATATTGTCGAGGACATGCTGCCAATTTCCACTGTTGACTCTGAATCGTTCCGACGCATGTTTTTGAAAAGTAACTTAGTAAAGTAACTAGTACAGTAACTAATTACTTTTGAAAATAAATAATTAGTAAAGTAACTGGATTACTTTCTTGGAGAAGTAATCAGTAATCAGTAACTAATTACTATTTCCAAGTAACTTGACCAACACTGGTCTATGACATGTTGAATTGTAGATTAAATGCTTAATAAGGTCAGAATAATATAGCGCCCATGTAACTAATGTCAGTAGCTTGAAAAAAAAGGATTGGAGGTCCCCTTACATCAAGAAGCCTCTGTGACCTACTGACTGTCCAGCTATCCAGTCCCTCTATTGAGTATTATGACCCCACCCCTGCTATCCAGCTCTGGCATCAGGCTAGCATCCGGCCTAGAAGGCCAGAGTTCATGGAGGGGAAGAAGAACGCTCAGGAAAGCACCTCTGAAACTTCAGAATCTGATTCTGATGAGCAGGAGTAAATTGTACTTGGAGTGGGGAGGATGGGTGGAGGAATGTTAGTTTTTTGTTTAATCTGCCCTAGTCATTTAATGAAATGTTTATCAGTTCGTGGTTTGTGTATGTATAAGAGAGAAAGAGTCAGTGTTTCATTGAGACTTGAGATTAAATAAACTGCTTAAGTATTGTAGATATTTGTAGTATTCATTTTCACATGCAGTTACACATTGTCGGTTAAAAACAAGAAAGTGGCTGGTAAAAACATTGAGTGGCTGGTAGATTTTGAAATCCACCAGCCACAGTGGCCGGTGGACAAAAAATTTAATTTCCATCCCTGTCATACGGTAACACTTACGGTGACTACATCATGTCTGTTTCCAGCTAAAAAGAGTGAAAGCAGAAAATGCTGAAAATCCATATGTTCCTTAGAGATTAAATAAAGGTCCGACACACAAAAGAAAGAACAACAAAGATGGAACAGAAGTTGAGATGTCTCACTCTGTAGCTAAAACAGAGAGCTCAACACACAGGGTGAAAAGAGGAGCTGCAGCAATGGGCAGTACAACAAAAATATGGTGTTTTTCTGAAAATGAATGTAAACCTATGTAAACCTATTCTGATACAACCTCTAAAATACAATTATGAACCTGAAAATTTGCATTTTATGAGCTCTTTAATGTTAGGGGTTATTATTGTTATTGTTAGGATTCTGACCTTCAGTCGCCCGGTGATGGATTCCAGTTTGGCGTTCACTTCGTCCCAGCGGTGCCCGCACTCCCTCGCCGCCGCCAGCAGCCGAGCCTGCATGGCGCCCCGAAACAGCCGAGTCAGCGTTCGATTCCTCCGGGTCAGACCGTCCAACTGGACCAGGCGAGGGCCGGCTTCGCAGCGCAGCCTCTGAACACAGACCGACAAGAGGGTTGAGTTCACTGCAAAAAGAGATGTGTTAAAAATGACACAACATGTGTAGTCCCTGAACACACTCACCACATGTGTTAAAATTCTACACACGTTGTGTCATTTTTAACACAAGAGTTGTGTCATCTCTTTTTGCAGTGTATTCTCAAAGACTTCGGTAAGGAGACAAAAAATTTAGATGTAAATACTTAAAATTTCCTGTCCCGCCAAAGGTGAAAGAAATGCAATTTAAAATTATGAATATAGGATTTATCCCACTAATGATTTCTTAAAACAGAGATTTAATTTTTAACACGTGGTGAGTGTGTTCAGGGACTACACATGTTGTGTCATTTTTTACACATCTCTTTTTGCAGTGAATTCCTGCCTGTTAAGCTTAGAGTTGAACAACTTAAACTTAATCATATGTACAGTATTGTTAATGGTGTAGCCCCAAAGTATTTGGGAATTCAGATTTTTAATGGTACATACTCAACATGTATTTATAAAAGTAACCGTGTGCACATCCCACCTTCTGGCAGGTGCAGGACAAATGAAAATACTTAAAACGAAAATAATGTAATGTCCGCAACACTGCTTTAAACTCCCATATTTAATATTTTTGCCTGAAGAAGACCCAGCTGGGTCGAAACGTTGCATTTTAATATTAAATATGGGAGTTTAAAGCAGTGTTGCGGACATTACATTATATTTCGTTTTACATACTCAACATGCCCATGAGACTAGGGCCAGTGTCCGTTCATGTAAAGGTGCCATGTGTGAATAGTGAAGCCAGAAAATCCTTTTTTTTTATACAGGAATTATTTTATGGAATAGTCTTCCACTTCATATCAAAATGGCAGTAACGAAAAGGGATTTTAGACATAAAGTTAGGGGCCTACTTATGGAATAAAATAGAAAATTAGGGGTAAATAAAATCTAGATTGGGGACAAGGGAAATTTATTGTTTTGTAGTTCATGGTGTTTTAGCTGCTTTGTTTTGATGTGTAGTTTTATTTTTTATTGTTTTAATCGTAGGACTGTATGTGTTTGCATGTGTTGTATGTTCCTGTTCTCTTACATCAGGGACCATGTTGGAAAAATAGTGTTTGTCGCTTTTACATGTTATGCCTTGGATCCCCCTTTTTTGTCTTTCTATATCCATAAATAAACCAAACCAAAAGACAGCGAGCACGCTGTGAGGTAGGGCCAGTGATGCCACGTTACTGTAATCTGAGAACTTTTTTCAGTAACGAGTAATCTAACGCGTTACTATTTCCAAACCAGTAATCAGATTAAAGTTACTTATCCAAGTCACTGTGCGTTACTATTTGTCATTTTCCTTAGTAAAAATATATATTTTTGCTTTCTTCTTGCGTCTCGGGGAGTGAAGTCACGTATGAGACAAGTCACGTTTTCAGCATGAGGACAGTTCACGTTACCACGCAGCGACACAAACGTAAACAACAATGGAGGGAGGAGAGAGATGGAAATACAGTCACTATTTAGAGTTTGTGTCAGCCAAAGACGGCAATATTAAGGTCTGTTGTACACTCTGTGCTGGTGGAGACTACGTCAAATCTGAAGAACCATTTGGAGTCGCAGCGCTGCAGTCAAACCTACAGAGAAAGTCCCAGCAGGAGGAGCGAAGCAGAGAGCAGGAGGCCCCCCACCACCCAAACAACTAAAGCTGGACTCCGGTGCAAAACCAGTAAGTGGGGGAGAGTTGAAGAAGTTGTTGGGGCAGTATGTTGTAGAGGAAATGCTGCCCTTAAACACGGCTGACTCGCTCTCTTTCGTGCCATAATAAACCAGATCTACTACTGGTAACGCTGAGCTGCCTCACAGTAAACCGGTTGTCATGGTTATGTTGAGGCTGTGGGGGGGTTGTCGGCAGCTGCTGCATGTAACTAATAAAGTAACTTGTAATCTAACTTTGTTACTTTTAAAATCAAGTAATCTGTAAAGTAACTAAGTTACTTTTTCAAAGTAACTGTGGCAACACTGAGTATTGCTGGGCGATATGGAGAACATCAGATAAATCGCCATATTCTTGTCCTAATACCTCGATTTCGATATCGTGGGGCGATATTCTAGGGTTGACAATTGGTGCTAACATAATATCGTCACAATAGAGAGCCGAAGTCCCGCCCCCT
>CM046789.1:5022581-5024603 GCA_025617405.1 Perca schrenkii | reverse complement strand
TTTCCACATTTGCATTTCCACTCTATATCTATGTATATATATATGTGTTTTGATGCTTGTATACATATGTTTTCGTCTTTGTGAGGCACTTAAAGTGCAATATAAAAGGAAATATAGTTAAACTAGACAAATACATAGTTTGATTTGGCAATTATGTAAAAGACAGATAAGACTGAATGAATGATAAAGAGGGAATTAATAAAATACGGTGAAAAGGAAGAGGGAGAGAACAGATTCAGTAAGAAATCATCATATTTTCATGTTGTTCAAAGTTAAACACCTCCATATTTCATTTGATATGAACTGAAATGTCCCTTTAATCCCATCGATGATTGAAGTCTGATTTTAAGTCTTAATGTGTCCCTGGAAACCAGTGATCTCAAAGTTTAGTTTGTTTTTGGATCTTTTTTGCATTTTCATTTCTGCTCACCTCGAACTTGCTCAAGTCCTCCTTGGCGGTGACGTAGGCGAAGTGGGCGGGGCCAGAGGAACCGACAGCCTGCTCAGCCAATCGCAGCCAGGCGTCCAGGTGGGCCTGTTCGGTCATGAAGTCCTGCCAGAGGAGCCACTTCCTCTCCAGCCTGGGAAACACAGTGGAACGTTCAAGACGGCTACGAACACACACACACACACACACACACACACACACACACACACACACACACACACACACACACACACACACACACACACACACACACACACACACACACACACACACACACACACACACACACACACACACACACACACACACACACAGCTGGCTTCTCTAGTGTCAGACACAAATTGAATTGATTCCCGTGTCACCCTCTATTAGGGCTTGTTTATTTATTTATTTATAGGGCTTTTTTATTAATAAGGGAAATAATTCCACTAATTCCACTGACAAAGGCACACCTGTGAAGGTAAAACCATTTCAGGTGACTACCTCATGAAGCTCACTGAGAGAACACCAAGGGTTTGTAGAGTTATCAAAAAAAGCAAAGGGTGGCTACTTTGAAGAATCTAAAATATAAGACATGTTTTCAGTTATTTCACACTTTATTGTTAAGTACATAATTCCATATGTGTTCATTCATAGTTTTGATGCCTTTGGTGAGAATCTACAATGTAAATAGTCATGAAAATAAAAAGGAAACGCATTGAATGAGAAGGTGTGTCCAAACTTTTGGCCTGTACTGTATATGTTGGTCACCCTTGAGCAGACACGTTTGTATGCTCATGGTTGTTTCATTGTCATGAGTTTGTTCACTGTGTAAATAAAGCTGCATTTGATTTGTACTCTTCGGGACTGGTCGTCATCTTTGAGTTCTCCCAACTTCATTTCTGAGTTATCACCCGATATGGATTATCATCCATATCGCCCCAGCCCTAAGTAGGGGGGTTCCTGCTCTGTCTCTCTTTCAGTTAAAGGGGTCCTTGGCTTAAAAAACATTGAAGTTGAAGACTCCTTGCTCTATAGCCCAGCGATGCCTTGACCCACTCACTGTCCACACCCCTGCAGGTCTCCATCTTGGCTCCAGCTGGCGTCCCATCGCTGCGTTTCCTCCTCAGCGGAAAGCAAAGGAGACTCCGAAGGAACCGGAAACGCCTCCATATGGCTCATCACTTCCTGTGGCCTCTACCTGCTGGGAAACACAGAGGGAGAGGATATTAAGGTAATAATACTCTCCCATCCCAGTAGGGCTGCTCCTTCTTAGCCGATTGGTCGACTTATTGGTCGTTTTGGTCTCGGTCAACTTAGATTTCTTTAGTCCATTAGTCATGTTCTTTTTTCATGCTGAATGAATTATTTCCAAGAAACGTACGAGCACATCTCTGGTAAACACAAGAATTAAAGTGGTGCTTAACATGACTCTTTGCAGAGAAACTCAGATTTACAGATCTGTCGATTAAATCAACTAATCGATTAGTCGGTACAGCTGAACGAGTGTTAGTCGACTAAGAAGTTCTTCAAATCGAGCACAGCCCTACATCGCACTCAGAACGGCAAACGGCACTTTATAATTCATGAAGGTA
>CM046789.1:5012581-5015081 GCA_025617405.1 Perca schrenkii | reverse complement strand
CCATTTCAGGTGACTACCTCATGAAGCTCATTGAGAGAACACCAAGGGTTTGCAGAGTTATCAAAAAAAGCAAAGGGTGGCTACTTTGAAGAATCTAAAATATAAGACATGTTTTCAGTTATTTCACACTTTTTTGTTAAGAACATAATTCCATATGTGTTCATTCATAGTTTTGATGCCTTCAGTGAGAATCTACAATGTAAATAGTCATGAAAATATAAAGGAAACGCATTGAATGAGAAGGTGTGTCCAAACTTTTGGCCTGTACTGTATTTGGTAGTGGCCTGATTTGAATGAAATCTCATCAAGTACTTGGTTTCTTACCCTCTTGGCAGATATTTTGGTCTGATACCAGAAGATTTCTCTAAATTGCACTGTAGTATTTCGTGCCCCTGCAGAGGAACAAAAGGGGGGATTATGTTGCAGGAAACCAGAAGCAGGCAAGACAGATAGGAAGCAGCTCGTCTATCGCTGTTAAGACTCGTCCCTGCTGAGATGATGAGGCTATAACCTCCGCTGCTGCTGCTCCACGCTGTGGCTCGAGAGGAAGTGAACCCACGTCATTAAGATGAAGAAAAAAGCAGCTTTTGTTGGACCCTGATGATGATGATGATGATACGGAGCCGAAAAAGAGATCGAGGTGAGAGGAAAAGAAAAGACTCTTAAGACTATGCTTAGACTCATTTAAATTAAAAAGATGTGTGTGCAGCAGGGGAAAAAGTATTCAGATCCTTAAATAAAGCAATACGGCACTGTAAAAAACAAAAAGAATAGCTTAATGGTGTTTTAAGCCCTCAACAAAGACTTCATGGCAGTGCTGCGATCGTCGACTTCAAGGCACCTAACCCTAACCTTAAAGGTGCCCTTCCACTCGTATTTCATGACTTTGTGGTAATGTCTGAAGTTCTACCATGGACTCTGTAAGATTTTTCGTGGATAAAATGCCTTGGTTACCTTGTTTCAAGCCATTCTAGCGTGGTATAGAAAACCTACAGGAAGACTCGGCTCGATTTGTGCCAGTTCTCATTAGTATTCAACAAGCTAAGCTGTTTGAATCTGATTGGCTAACAGCTAGCCAATGAGAGCCTGGCTATCAGCATCCTTTACACAGCCCAATTGGGCGAGCTCATGAATATTAATGAGCTCAGGCAGCATGATGTCAGACTGACCTGCTTTTGTGATTGGTCTGATTTCTCTGCTTATTTCTTTTCGTTAATAACTACTGTTATTAACGAGCTATCGCTAGCTTGTCATGCTAGTCAAGCTGGATAACGAGTAAACGGCAGCACCAGACAACTGGGCGAGCTCATGAATAGTAATGAGTTCAGGCAGCATGATGTCAGACTGACCAGCTTTTGTGATTGGTCTGATTTCTCTGCTTATTTCTGTTCAGTGGCTAGAGCTGACAGAGGAGGTAGCAGTTCATTTTCACATTCACAACATAACACAAACACACATATGGACCTGACATATTTAGAAAAAATGCAAGTAAAAACGGTTTTGTGTAGCATGGCACCTTTAAAGCAACACTATGCAACTTTTAGCCCTACAGGTGGTCTCATTGGAACAACAAGCTTATTCATACAATTATTACCATCATTGTAGTAAGTGCAAGTTAAGTTAATTTATACGCCATATTTAAACACAGCTTAAGATGACCAAGTGCTATAAAAGAACTTTAAAATGAAATTTAAAAAAGTACAACACAGACACATATATTTGTCAACAATAACTGATACGGGACAAAGCACAGAAGATATGAAAACCGATTGAAAAATCGTTTGCGGCATAACGTGTGTTACTGAAATTTATGAAATCCATAAAATAACAAACGTTTCTCTATGCATACAATAACAGAAGATGGTTATCATTTCAAAAGTGTTGTAGCTATCTATGATTGTTTGATTGCTAAGGTTTTAGCTATCTATGATTGTTAGATTGCTAACGTTAGCTCAAAATGCCATTCAATTGACAGCCTTTGTTGTGTTTGATTGCTAACTTGTAGCTAGCAGTCATTTAAAAAGTGTTTGAGCTATCTATGATTGTTTGATTGCTAACGTTTTAGCTATCTATGATTGTTAGATTGCTAACGTTTTAGCTATCTATGATTGTTAGATTGCTAACGTTTTAGCTATCTATGATTGTTGGATTGCTAAAGTTAGCTCAAAACGCCATTCAAGTGACGGCCTTTGTTGTGCTTGATCGCTAACTTGTAGCTAGCAGTCATTTCAAAAGTGTTTTAGCCATCTATGTTGTTTGATTGCTAACGTTAGCTCATAGACTGTGCGTTAGCTCAAAAAGCCAATAGCAGCTTGGAGGCTACTTGTCGCAAAGTGATGCATGCGCGACTCACATCGAGCAGTGACACCAAGAAAGGCGAGTAAATAAAAACGTGTCTTTAGTCTTGCAGACTACACCACCCCCGTTTTACTACTGTTATTAACGAGCTAACGCCAGCTTGTCATGCTAGTCAAGCTGGATAACGAGTAAACAGCAGCAC
>CM046789.1:4972581-5002581 GCA_025617405.1 Perca schrenkii | reverse complement strand
AGACTGTTTTCTCTGCTTGTCAGTGGTCAGTGAAGAGAAACTGGTGGCGAGCTCATTAGCGTGCAATGCTGGGAAGTTGGGGCGATCCCATCCGTGACAACAACGTGTATTTTAACAGACTTTATTTGGTAAAAACAATGTATCTTATGGATCCCCTTGGTTCTTGCTACAAATTTTGACTTTTCAATTGTTCATAAGATGTGTTCAGCATTATCCTTCACCAGGAGAGAAAGGCCTTTACAAGAGGGGAAGGAAAATGTGGATCACCTATATGTTGGGGATAGACGGGCCAAATCAACCAATCAGATCCACGAACCGTATGAAAATACAACCACAAGCCAGGCTAACCCTGCTGCTGCTGCAGGCAAAGCATAGCTCGTTAGCTCAGCAAGCAAGCAAAATGTCGGTAAAGGAGATTTGCCATTTGTGTAACGAGAATTTAGGAATAAAAGACATCATTTCAGGTTCCCGGTCCATATTCCAAAAGAAGGATCCAAGAGAAAAAAGCATTAGCGAGCAGCTAACAGAATTAGGGCTACCGCTGTCTGAAAATACTGGTTAGATGATTGGATAAACCATCTGTCTATCACCACCTAACCCACCTCAAAACCAACGCTGATTGGTCGGTTGTTTGGCAAAAGGCTCCAAATTTTCTCTTTCTCAAGATGCCAGACTGATCTGGGAGTGGAAAACTGGAGTTCGACAAATCAGGACGCTCTCACCAGGCTATTGACTTCCTTCTTTCTACCGACTTTTTTTTAGTTTCTGTTTCCTTTTTCCATCAGCATTTAAAGGTTTTTCAGTTACATGACTGTTGTTTGGTAAATCTATCGCTAGTCAGGGGGTAACTTGGCTTAAAAACACTTCAAATTGAAACATTATTCAAACATCAAACATTATTGAAAAAAGTTTGAGAACCACTGCTCTAAAAAAGGTACTGATATTCGGCATCGTTTGATTTTGGGTGAATCGGTCCTCGGTAGCACCAACTAGGGCTGAAACGATTCCTCGAATAACTCGAATAATTCGATTACAAAAAATCCTCGATGCAAAATGACTTGCCTCGAAGCTTCGTTAAATCAATGTTACCAACGTTGTATCGCTGACGGACGGTGTTTCCGCACGGAGCATTATTACTGTCGCACAGACACTGCTCAGTCTGCTACTGGCGACCCTGGCGACACATGCTAGAGTACATGTGTCAAACTCAAGGCCCGAGGGCCAAATCCGGCCCCTCGCAGGTTTTGATCCGGCCCACATTTCCATTTAGGTTTTTGTCCCTTTTTCAAAATTTTTTTTAAAATTTTTTTACATTTTTGACGCCTTTTCCGGCAGTTTATGCATTTTTTTCAATGCTTTAGGCCCTTTGTTTTAACGATTTTGATGGTTTACTAAATGTTTTGCCACTATATACGAAGTTTTTGGCGCTTTTACGATGTTTTTGGCACTTTTTCAGACATTTTAAATGCTTTTTTTCGGCCTTTTTCCAACTTTCTTGGTGCTTTATTCAACGTATTTTTCGCTGGCTGACTTTTTTGCTGCATTATGGGGCCCAAAATGTAAGTGAGAAGACTAACATTTTGAGTCATGCAGTAATACAGTCAAATTATTTGACTTTTTTTCTTAAATAAAAGCACGTCAACAATCTCTCCATGTCTGGCCCTTGATGTGGTTTTCATTTTCCAGTGTGGCCCTCTGGGAAACTGAGTTTGACACCCCTGTGCTAGAGCGTAAAGATCATGTAATGTTAATGTATGTTTAATGTATGCCTTAGTTTGAGGTTGATATCATTTGAAAAAAAAATTCTTTAAAAACAATGTAATATGGCACTTAAATGCACTTACTATGTTTAGTTTTTTAAGAGAAGATATTGTAAGCAATGTAGGCAATACAAATGTTGCTTTTTTCCGGAAATGTTGCTTTTTTTCCCTAGTTTTGGTTATTTAAAAACGCAAAAAAGAAATCATCCGATTAATCGATCAATAAAGTGCTAGATTAATGGATTACAAAAAGAATTGATCGCTGCAGCCCTAGTACCAACGTAATTCGGTCGGTACCCAACCCTAATAATTTTAGAAAGATGTGGCTTCATAATTCTAAGCTCCCTGATTATTTTAAATTTGGTTTCAGGCTGAATGAGACTTTGAGACTTCTATAAAAAAAATTTAAAATAAAAATAAAAAAAAGGTGTCAGAGGAGCCTTTTTTTCCCATTTAATCTTATGACCCAAATACGTTGACGTTTCTCCGCAGATTTGAATGTTAAACGAACTAAGCTGGAAAGAGGCGTCACGAGGCAGCAGAGTGCTGTGAATCCCACCGACTGAAAGGGAGGAAGGCTCGGAGTTCATCTCTCCGATAAAGAGATTCAGAATGAAGAATAACACGATGGTTAGGTCTTTAAAAAGACACGTGACGCAAACAATTATTGGTTTTATTGTCATGTTATCTGCAGGACCTCTGGCGGTGTTTGTAGAACAAATACTTAAAGGGATACTCCACCGTTTGTTGATATAGGGCTTATCACGGTCTCCCCTGGCTGTAGATAGGTGGGCCAACGCATTTTTTGTCTCAGTGCAAGTAATTAGGTTGTTTTTTTTTGTCTTTTTTTGGCTCACTTTTACTCACAACATGCTAACTGGCAACATAGGATTCCATTCACTACGCTAAGCTAACTAGCGGCAGCGCTGCAGGTGTTGCACCGGACAATAACGATGCATGCACAAAAAATGCGTTGGCCCACCTATCTACAGCTAGAGGAGACCCCACCTATCTACAGCTAGAGGAGACCCCACCTATCTACAGCTAGGGGAGACCCCAACTATCTACAGCTAGAGGAGACCCCACCTATCTACAGCTAGGGAAGACCCCACCTATCTACAGCTAGAGGAGACCCCACCTATCTACAGCTAGGGAAGACCCCACCTATCTACAGCTAGGGGAGACCCCACCTATCTACAGCTAGGGGAGACCCCACCTATCTACAGCTAGAGGAGACCCCACCTATCTACAGCTAGAGGAGACCCCACCTATCTACAGCTAGGGGAGACCCCACCTATCTACAGCTAGGAGAGACCCCACCTATCTACTGCTAGAGGAGACCCCACCTATCTACAGCTAGAGGAGACCCCACCTATCTACAGCTAGAGGAGACCCCACCTATCTACAGCTAGAGGGGACCCCACCTATCTACAGCTAGAGGAGACCCCACCTATCTACAGCCAGAGGGAGACCGTGATAAGCCCTATTTCAACAAACAGTGGAGTATCCCTTTAAGATTTTGTCGTAATTTGTAAACTGTACAGTATTAGGGGACCACTAAGGTCTATATAAAAGAGACTTCAGATACAGTATTAGGGGACCACTAAGGTCTATATAAAAGAGACTTCAGATACAGTATTAGGGGACCACTAAGGTCTATATAAAAGAGACTTCAGATCCAGTATTAGGGGACCACTAAGGTCTATATAAAAGAGACTTCAGATACAGTATTAGGGGACCACTAAGGTCTATATAAAAGAGACTTCAGATACAGTATTAGGGGACCACTAAGGTCTATATAAAAGAGACTGCAGATACAGTATTAGAGGACCACTAAGGTCTATATAAAAGAGACTTCAGATACAGTATTAGGGGACCACTAAGGTCTATATAAAAGAGACTTCAGATACAGTATTAGGGGACCACTAAGGTCTATATAAAAGAGACTTCAGATACAGTATTAGGGGACCACTAAGGTCTATATAAAAGCATCCAAAGAGCACCATGTCATGGGACCTTTAAACAGTTTTAGTCATAATAAAACAGGTAAATTTGTATGATGTCAGCTTGTTAAATGTGAATATTTTCTAGTTTCTTCTCTCCTCTGGGACAGTAAAGACTATCTTTGAGTTGTGGACAAAACAAGACATTTAAAAGACGTCATCTTGGGCTTTTTGGGAAACACTGATCCACATGTTTTACCATTTTCGGACATTTTAGAGACCAAACAACTCATCCATTCATCCAGGATTTAATCCGTAGTTGCAGCCCTACTTGTTACTTAAAGTTTAACCCAGCTCATTAACTTCAAACACCAAAACAAACCGACAAACACTCCTAACAGATGTTTTGGTCACATGACTCCATGATTTCTAGTGTTGGTGCCGCTGCAGGAATGTGTTGCCGTTGTGAAATAGTCCCTCCGCCCAATGACAGCACAACAACTCTGAGAGCACGCTGATCCTCTGCCACGCCCCGACTGAACAAACAATAAGTACCTGTCGCTCTGTTTGTGTCTCTCTCAGGTTAGTCTCGCATTAGGGTTGCAAAGGGGCGAACATTTTCTGGTAAATTTCCGGAAACTTTACATGGAAAGTTTAACTGGTAAATTTTGTAAATATTCAAATTTGGGAAACTTCCATGGGAATAAACGGGAATTAATGGGAATAAACTGGAAGTAATGGGAACAATTTACGGGAATTAATGGAAATAAACTGGAATTATTGGGATAAACTGGAATTAATGGGAATAAACGTGATTAATGGGAAGAAACTGGAATTAATGGGAATAATTAATGGGAATTAATGGAAATAAACTGGATTTAATGGGAATAAACTGGAATTATTGGGAATAATTAACAGGAATTAATGGAAATAAACTGGATTTGAAATATTGCTTTCCATGGAAAGTTTAGCTGGGGAATTTTGGAAACTTTCCAATTTTGATTTACTATGGTTATGGGCTATACAATTAACACACAAAGGTTAATAATAGCAATGGGTTATGCATTACCTGCCCCCCCCCCAAAAAAAGAAGAAAAAAAACACCTCCCATATTTTAAAACCTAAATGTTGGCCAGTATGTATTAGCCTACGCTGATTACTGCGTGTGTGCATGTCATTCACGAATATAGGGAGGACATTCAACTGAAGTTGCATTAAATCAGGTTGTTGTAACCAAGACTATCCTGCAAGATGGTTTTTACAACTATTTTTAAGTTCCCTGTTATAGACTAACAGTAATATAACAAGCAATATTATACATATCCAGTTAATTCCCATTAATTCCCAAGTTTTCAACTTGGAAATTCCCAGAATTTTGCAACCCCAGTCTCGCATTGCCAGACCTTCCTCCACAGCGCTGCGGAGGAGGGTCTGGCTAGTCCACACAGCATACCTGGATGGGAGAAAATGTGCTCCAGGTTTATTGGCATTTCTTTAAACTAGAGATGGCTCCGATACTGCCTAAAAACGCGGGTATCTGTATGGGGAAGTACTGGATTTTATGCACCGATCCGATACCACGTAATAAAGCCCTGAAGAAAATCTACGTTAAAGTAGTTTATTTATGTTGTTTTTCCGTTATAACTGACTGTCAAACTGGAGAATAAAAGAAAGTTCTGGGGCATTCATTGTTAGTGTTTGTTCATGTTTCACAAAGAGTTTAACCTGAGCCAGACAGACAACAGAGATAGAAATCATATCACATCCATACAGAGATAGTAGTATACAGCTGTTATACATCATATCACATCCATACAGAGATAGTAGTATACAGCTGTTATACATCATATCACATCTATACAGAGATAGTAGTATACAGCTGTTATATATCATATCACATCCATACAGAGATAGTAGTATACAGCTGTTATACATCATATCACATCTATACAGAGATAGTAGTATACAGCTGTTATATATCATATCACATCCATACAGAGATAGTAGTATACAGCTGTTATACATCATATCACATCTATACAGAGATAGTAGTATACAGCTGTTATACATCATATCACATCTATACAGAGATAGTAGTATACAGCTGTTATATATCATATCACATCCATACAGGGATAGTAGTATACAGCTGTTATATATCATATCACATCTATACAGAGATAGTAGTATACAGCTGTTATATATCATATCCATACAGAGATAGTAGTATACAGCTGTTATATATCATATCACATCTATACAGAGATAGAAATCATATCACATCCATACAGGGATAGTAGTATACAGCTGTTATATATCATATCACATCCATACAGAGATAGTAGTATACAGCTGTTATACATCATATCACATCCATACAGAGATAGTAGTATACAGCTGTTATATATCATATCACATCCATACAGGGATAGTAGTATACAGCTGTTATATATCATATCACATCCATACAGAGATATTAGTATACAGCTGTTATATATCATATCACATCCATACAGAGATATTAGTATACAGCTGTTATACATCATATCACATCTATACAGAGATAGTAGTATACAGCTGTTATACATCATATCACATCCATACAGAGATAGTAGTATACAGCTGTTATATATCATATCACATCCATACAGAGATAGTAGTATACAGCTGTTATATATCATATCACATCCATACAGGGATAGTAGTATACAGCTGTTATATATCATATCACATCCATACAGAGATAGTAGTATACAGCTGTTATACATCATATCACATCCATACAGAGATAGTAGTATACAGCTGTTATATATCATATCACATCCATACAGAGATAGTAGTATACAGCTGTTATACATCATATCACATCCATACAGAGATAGTAGTATACAGCTGTTATACATCATATCACATCCATACAGAGATAGTAGTATACAGCTGTTATACATCATATCACATCCATACAGAGATAGTAGTATACAGCTGTTATACATCATATCACATCCATACAGAGATAGTAGTATACAGCTGTTATACATCATATCACATCCATACAGAGATAGTAGTATACAGCTGTTATATATCATATCACATCCATACAGAGATAGTAGTATACAGCTGTTATACATCATATCACATCCATACAGAGATAGTAGTATACAGCTGTTATACATCATATCACATCCATACAGAGATAGTAGTATACAGCTGTTATATATCATATCACATCCATACAGAGATAGTAGTATACAGCTGTTATACATCATATCACATCCATACAGAGATAGTAGTATACAGCTGTTATACATCATATCACATCCATACAGAGATAGTAGTATACAGCTGTTATACATCATATCACATCCATACAGAGATAGTAGTATACAGCTGTTATACATCATATCACATCCATACAGGGATAGTAGTATACAGCTGTTATATATCATATCACATCCATACAGAGATAGTAGTATACAGCTGTTATATATCATATCACATCCATACAGAGATAGTAGTATACAGCTGTTATATATCATATCACATCCATACAGAGATAGTAGTATACAGCTGTTATATATCATATCACATCCATACAGAGATAGTAGTATACAGCTGTTATATATCATATCACATCCATACAGGGATAGTAGTATACAGCTGTTATATATCATATCACATCCATACAGAGATAGTAGTATACAGCTGTTATATATCATATCACATCCATACAGAGATAGTAGTATACAGCTGTTATATATCATATCACATCCATACAGAGATAGTAGTATACAGCTGTTATATATCATATCACATCCATACAGGGATAGTAGTATACAGCTGTTATATATCATATCACATCCATACAGAGATAGTAGTATACAGCTGTTATATATCATATCACATCCATACAGAGATAGTAGTATACAGCTGTTATATATCATATCACATCCATACAGAGATAGTAGTATACAGCTGTTATATATCATATCACATCCATACAGGGATAGTAGTATACAGCTGTTATATATCATATCACATCCATACAGAGATAGTAGTATACAGCTGTTATACATCATATCACATCCATACAGGGATAGTAGTATACAGCTGTTATATATCATATCACATCCATACAGAGATAGTAGTATACAGCTGTTATATATCATATCACATCCATACAGAGATAGTAGTATACAGCTGTTATACATCATATCACATCCATACAGAGATAGTAGTATACAGCTGTTATACATCATATCACATCTATACAGAGATAGTAGTATACAGCTGTTATACATCATATCACATCCATACAGAGATAGTAGTATACAGCTGTTATATATCATATCACATCCATACAGAGATAGTAGTATACAGCTGTTATATATCATATCACATCCATACAGAGATAGTAGTATACAGCTGTTATATATCATATCACATCCATACAGGGATAGTAGTATACAGCTGTTATATATCATATCACATCCATACAGAGATAGTAGTATACAGCTGTTATATATCATATCACATCCATACAGAGATAGTAGTATACAGCTGTTATATATCATATCACATCCATACAGAGATAGTAGTATACAGCTGTTATATATCATATCACATCTATACAGAGATAGTAGTATACAGCTGTTATATATCATATCACATCCATACAGAGATAGTAGTATACAGCTGTTATATATCATATCACATCTATACAGAGATAGTAGTATACAGCTGTTATATATCATATCACATCTATACAGAGATAGTAGTATACAGCTGTTATATATCATATCACATCCATACAGAGATAGTAGTATACAGCTGTTATATATCATATCACATCCATACAGAGATAGTAGTATACAGCTGTTATATATCATATCACATCTATACAGAGATAGTAGTATACAGCTGTTATATATCATATCACATCCATACAGAGATAGTAGTATACAGCTGTTATATATCATATCACATCCATACAGAGATAGTAGTATACAGCTGTTATATATCATATCACATCCATACAGAGATAGTAGTATACAGCTGTTATATATCATATCACATCTATACAGAGATAGTAGCATACAGCTGTTATATATCATATCACATCTATACAGAGATAGTAGTATACAGCTGTTATATATCATATCACATCTATACAGAGATAGTAGTATACAGCTGTTATATATCATATCACATCTATACAGAGATAGTAGTATACAGCTGTTATATATCATATCACATCCATACAGAGATAGTAGTATACAGCTGTTATATATCATATCACATCTATACAGAGATAGTAGTATACAGCTGTTATATATCATATCACATCCATACAGAGATAGTAGTATACAGCTGTTATATATCATATCACATCCATACAGAGATAGTAGTATACAGCTGTTATACATCATATCACATCCATACAGAGATAGTAGTATACAGCTGTTATATATCATATCACATCCATACAGAGATAGTAGTATACAGCTGTTATATATCATATCACATCTATACAGAGATAGTAGTATACAGCTGTTATATATCATATCACATCCATACAGAGATAGTAGTATACAGCTGTTATACATCATATCACATCTATACAGAGATAGTAGTATACAGCTGTTATATATCATATCACATCCATACAGAGATAGTAGTATACAGCTGTTATATATCATATCACATCCATACAGAGATAGTAGTATACAGCTGTTATATATCATATCACATCTATACAGAGATAGTAGTATACAGCTGTTATATATCATATCACATCTATACAGAGATAGTAGTATACAGCTGTTATATATCATATCACATCCATACAGAGATAGTAGTATACAGCTGTTATATATCATATCACATCTATACAGAGATAGTAGTATACAGCTGTTATATATCATATCACATCTATACAGAGATAGTAGTATACAGCTGTTATATATCATATCACATCCATACAGAGATAGTAGTATACAGCTGTTATATATCATATCACATCTATACAGAGATAGTAGCATACAGCTGTTATATATCATATCACATCCATACAGAGATAGTAGTATACAGCTGTTATACATCATATCACATCTATACAGAGATAGTAGTATACAGCTGTTATATATCATATCACATCCATACAGAGATAGTAGTATACAGCTGTTATATATCATATCACATCCATACAGAGATAGTAGTATACAGCTGTTATATATCATATCACATCTATACAGAGATAGTAGTATACAGCTGTTATATATCATATCACATCCATACAGAGATAGTAGTATACAGCTGTTATATATCATATCACATCCATACAGAGATAGTAGTATACAGCTGTTATATATCATATCACATCCATACAGAGATAGTAGTATACAGCTGTTATATATCATATCACATCTATACAGAGATAGTAGTATACAGCTGTTATATATCATATCACATCCATACAGAGATAGTAGTATACAGCTGTTATATATCATATCCATACAGAGATAGTAGTATACAGCTGTTATATATCATATCCATACAGGGATAGTAGTATACAGCTGTTATATATCATATCCATACAGGGATAGTAGTATACAGCTGTTATATATCATATCCATACAGAGATAGTAGTATACAGCTGTTATACATCATATCACATCCATACAGGGATAGTAGTATACAGCTGTTATATATCATATCACATCTATACAGAGATAGTAGTATACAGCTGTTATATATCATATCACATCCATACAGAGATAGTAGTATACAGCTGTTATATATCATATCACATCCATACAGAGATAGTAGTATACAGCTGTTATATATCATATCCATACAGAGATAGTAGTATACAGCTGTTATACATCATATCACATCCATACAGAGATAGTAGTATACAGCTGTTATATATCATATCACATCCATACAGAGATAGTAGTATACAGCTGTTATATATCATATCACATCCATACAGAGATAGTAGTATACAGCTGTTATATATCATATCACATCCATACAGAGATAGTAGTATACAGCTGTTATATATCATATCACATCCATACAGAGATAGTAGTATACAGCTGTTATACATCATATCACATCCATACAGGGATAGTAGTATACAGCTGTTATATATCATATCACATCTATACAGAGATAGTAGTATACAGCTGTTATATATCATATCACATCTATACAGAGATAGTAGTATACAGCTGTTATATATCATATCACATCCATACAGAGATAGTAGTATACAGCTGTTATACATCATATCACATCCATACAGAGATAGTAGTATACAGCTGTTATATATCATATCACATCCATACAGAGATAGTAGTATACAGCTGTTATATATCATATCACATCCATACAGAGATAGTAGTATACAGCTGTTATATATCATATCACATCCATACAGAGATAGTAGTATACAGCTGTTATATATCATATCACATCCATACAGGGATAGTAGTATACAGCTGTTATACATCATATCACATCCATACAGAGATAGTAGTATACAGCTGTTATACATCATATCACATCCATACAGAGATAGTAGTATACAGCTGTTATATATCATATCACATCCATACAGAGATAGTAGTATACAGCTGTTATACATCATATCACATCCATACAGAGATAGTAGTATACAGCTGTTATACATCATATCACATCCATACAGAGATAGTAGTATACAGCTGTTATACATCATATCACATCCATACAGAGATAGTAGTATACAGCTGTTATACATCATATCACATCCATACAGAGATAGTAGTATACAGCTGTTATACATCATATCACATCCATACAGAGATAGTAGTATACAGCTGTTATACATCATATCACATCCATACAGGGATAGTAGTATACAGCTGTTATACATCATATCACATCCATACAGGGATAGTAGTATACAGCTGTTATACATCATATCACATCCATACAGAGATAGTAGTATACAGCTGTTATACATCATATCACATCCATACAGAGATAGTAGTATACAGCTGTTATATATCATATCACATCCATACAGGGATAGTAGTATACAGCTGTTATACATCATATCACATCCATACAGAGATAGTAGTATACAGCTGTTATACATCATATCACATCCATACAGGGATAGTAGTATACAGCTGTTATACATCATATCACATCCATACAGGGATAGTAGTATACAGCTGTTATATATCATATCCATACAGAGATAGTAGTATACAGCTGTTATATATCATATCACATCCATACAGGGATAGTAGTATACAGCTGTTATATATCATATCACATCCATACAGGGATAGTAGTATACAGCTGTTATATATCATATCACATCCATACAGGGATAGTAGTATACAGCTGTTATATATCATATCACATCCATACAGGGATAGTAGTATACAGCTGTTATATATCATATCACATCCATACAGAGATAGTAGTATACAGCTGTTATATATCATATCACATCCATACAGGGATAGTAGTATACAGCTGTTATATATCATATCACATCCATACAGGGATAGTAGTATACAGCTGTTATATATCATATCACATCTATACAGAGATAGTAGTATACAGCTGTTATATATCATATCACATCCATACAGGGATAGTAGTATACAGCTGTTATACATCATATCACATCCATACAGAGATAGTAGTATACAGCTGTTATACATCATATCACATCCATACAGGGATAGTAGTATACAGCTGTTATACATCATATCACATCTATACAGAGATAGTAGTATACAGCTGTTATACATCATATCACATCTATACAGAGATAGTAGTATACAGCTGTTATACATCATATCACATCCATACAGAGATAGTAGTATACAGCTGTTATATATCATATCACATCTATACAGAGATAGTAGTATACAGCTGTTATATATCATATCACATCCATACAGGGATAGTAGTATACAGCTGTTATATATCATATCACATCTATACAGGGATAGTAGTATACAGCTGTTATATATCATATCACATCCATACAGAGATAGTAGTATACAGCTGTTATATATCATATCACATCCATACAGGGATAGTAGTATACAGCTGTTATATATCATATCACATCCATACAGGGATAGTAGTATACAGCTGTTATATATCATATCACATCTATACAGAGATAGTAGTATACAGCTGTTATATATCATATCACATCCATACAGGGATAGTAGTATACAGCTGTTATATATCATATCACATCCATACAGGGATAGTAGTATACAGCTGTTATATATCATATCACATCTATACAGGGATAGTAGTATACAGCTGTTATATATCATATCACATCCATACAGAGATAGTAGTATACAGCTGTTATATATCATATCACATCTATACAGAGATAGTAGTATACAGCTGTTATATATCATATCACATCTATACAGAGATAGTAGTATACAGCTGTTATATATCATATCACATCCATACAGAGATAGTAGTATACAGCTGTTATATATCATATCACATCTATACAGAGATAGTAGTATACAGCTGTTATATATCATATCACATCTATACAGAGATAGTAGTATACAGCTGTTATATATCATATCACATCTATACAGAGATAGTAGTATACAGCTGTTATATATCATATCACATCTATACAGAGATAGTAGTATACAGCTGTTATATATCATATCACATCTATACAGAGATAGTAGTATACAGCTGTTATATATCATATCACATCTATACAGAGATAGTAGTATACAGCTGTTATATATCATATCACATCCATACAGAGATAGTAGTATACAGCTGTTATATATCATATCACATCTATACAGAGATAGTAGTATACAGCTGTTATATATCATATCACATCCATACAGAGATAGTAGTATACAGCTGTTATATATCATATCACATCTATACAGAGATAGTAGTATACAGCTGTTATATATCATATCACATCTATACAGAGATAGTAGTATACAGCTGTTATATATCATATCACATCCATACAGAGATAGTAGTATACAGCTGTTATATATCATATCACATCTATACAGAGATAGTAGTATACAGCTGTTATATATCATATCACATCCATACAGAGATAGTAGTATACAGCTGTTATACATCATATCACATCTATACAGAGATAGTAGTATACAGCTGTTATATATCATATCACATCTATACAGAGATAGTAGTATACAGCTGTTATATATCATATCACATCCATACAGAGATAGTAGTATACAGCTGTTATATATCATATCACATCTATACAGAGATAGTAGTATACAGCTGTTATATATCATATCACATCCATACAGAGATAGTAGTATACAGCTGTTATATATCATATCACATCTATACAGAGATAGTAGTATACAGCTGTTATATATCATATCACATCTATACAGAGATAGTAGTATACAGCTGTTATATATCATATCACATCCATACAGAGATAGTAGTATACAGCTGTTATACATCATATCACATCTATACAGAGATAGTAGTATACAGCTGTTATATATCATATCACATCTATACAGAGATAGTAGTATACAGCTGTTATATATCATATCACATCCATACAGAGATAGTAGTATACAGCTGTTATATATCATATCACATCTATACAGGGATAGTAGTATACAGCTGTTATATATCATATCACATCCCTATACAGGGATAGTAGTATACAGCTGTTATATATCATATCACATCCATACAGAGATAGTAGTATACAGCTGTTATATATCATATCACATCCATACAGAGATAGTAGTATGCAGCTGTTATATATCATATCACATCTATACAGCTGTTAAAACCTACTCGGTATCGGCCGATATGAAAGTTCAGGTATTGGAATTGGTTAGGAAAAAAATGGTATCGAGCCATTTCTACTTTAAACCAATCACAATCGTCTTGGGCGGTGCTAAGCTCCGGACAGGTTCACCCGATACAGCAGCTGCTGTGTGCTTCAGGTCACGTTCTGAATAGATTATGAGTGGATGGGTTTCCGGTGTCACCAAAGCCTGCGTGATGTCAACCTGCAGCTTTTACACTCAAACTGTGTCCCATTACCGTATAACTGCTGTGGGTACGGTTTCACTACGGTGACCTGAGCTCCGCTCCACGTTTAGGGTCACCTGAGATGCCCAATTATGTTTCAACCTTTTCCCACACTGTACACCAGTGGGGAAATGTGAAGTAGGATCACTATATATAGGCCTTAGTGGTCCCCTAATACTGTATCTGAAGTCTCTTTTATATAGACCTTAGTGGTCCCCTAATACTGTATCTGAAGTCTCTTTTATGTAGACCTTAGTGGTCCCCTAATACTGTATCTGAAGTCTCTTTTATATAGACCTTAGTGGTCCCCTAATACTGTATCTGAAGTCTCTTTTATATAGACCTTAGTGGTCCCCTGATACTGTATCTGAAGTCTCTTTTATATAGACCTTAGTGGTCCTCTAATACTGTATCTGAAGTCTCTTTTATATAGACCTTAGTGGTCCTCTAATACTGTATCTGAAGTCTCTTTTATATAGACCTTAGTGGTCCCCTAATACTGTATCTGAAGTCTCTTTTATATAGACCTTAGTGGTCCTCTAATACTGTATCTGAAGTCTCTTTTATATAGACCTTAGTGGTCCCCTAATACTGTATCTGAAGTCTTTTTTATATAGACCTTAGTGGTCCCCTAATACTGTATCTGAAGTCTCTTTTATATAGACCTTAGTGGTCCCCTGATACTGTATCTGAAGTCTCTTTTATATAGACCTTAGTGGTCCCCTAATACTGTATCTGAAGTCTCTTTTATATAGACCTTAGTGGTCCTCTAATACTGTATCTGAAGTCTTTTATATAGACCTTAGTGGTCCCCTAATACTGTATCTGAAGTCTCTTTTATATAGACCTTAGTGGTCCTCTAATACTGTATCTGAAGTCTCTTTATATAGACCTTAGTGGTCCCCTAATACTGTATCTGAAATCTCTTTTATATAGACCTTAGTGGTCCCCTAATACTGTATCTGAAGTCTCTTTATATACAGTGCAGGCCAAAAGTTTGGACACACCTTCTCATTCAATGCGTTTCCTTTTTATTTTCATGACTATTTACATTGTAGATTCTCACTGAAGGCATCAAAACTATGAATGAACACATATGGAATTATGTACTTAACAAAAAAGTGTGAAATAACTGAAAACATGTCTTATATTTTAGATTCTTCAAAGTAGCCACCCTTTGCTTTTTTTTGATAACTCTGCAAACCCTTGGTGTTCTCTCAATGAGCTTCATGAGGTAGTCACCTGAAATGGTTTTACCTTCACAGGTGTGCTTTGTCAGGGTTCATTAGTGAAATGTTTTCCCTTATTAATAAAAAAAGCAAAGGGTGGCTACTTTGAAGAATCTAAAATATAAGACATGTTTTCAGTTATTTCACACTTTTTTGTTAAGTAAATCCTTTGCCAGCTCTGAGATGAATCTGCTCAGTGAGTAGAGGAAGAGGAGGGAGAGATGAAGAGCTTGCAGAGAGTTGAGTCAAAGAGGATACAGAGCGGCTTGCAAGTGTTTTCATATAAAGGGAGTTCATGTGGTTTTATGAGTGTAGCAGAGGCTGCTGGGCCTCATTATGGACTACCATAACCTTCAGGCAGGCTGCACTGGCTCTTCTCTAGATAACACCTGCAGGCTGACAGCCATAACAACACATAATGTTATTACTCCGTTAAATGGCCTTCCTCATGAGATTCTAAAAATACAAAAAAATCTAATACTTTCTTAGAGGATCAACCAGAAAATTTTACAAGAATTGGGGCCCTTTACTGGCTTACTTTGAAGGACTTACTACACTTCCCTCTTAGTAACTGCTAAGAATTGTAAAGCACAATGATTACACCATTTGTTATTATGAGTAATAGAAGAAAGGTGTTTTTTTATATATATATATATATATATATATATATATATATATATATATATATATATATATATATATATATATATATATATATATATATATATATATATATTATTTTCCTTCTTTTGTTTTTATTTGATTCTTTGTTTCTTTCTATCCTCTTTTCCTCTGCAAAAGGGTTTGTTGTGGCTGGGAAGGGGTTAACAGAAAGCTGTCTTGTTATAATTTACATTGTTATATTGCATTGTACAATAAAAACACTTGTAAAAAAAATAAATAAATAACAAATAATAATAAATGGCCTTCTCCCTGCAGCTTTACGGCTCTCAGTTATAGGTCTCGTTAACACTTTTTTGTTAAGCTGCCAGCGTCTGTTTATTGTTCATTAACATTATAATCCCGTGGAGTAAACAGTGTTCTCAAAAAAGTCCCAGCGCTTTTTTTTTTTTTTTTTAAAAACGCCACCACTGACTTTTTTTATTAGCAGCTTTTCGGAAAAAATAAATAAATAGATATTGTAGTGTTGACTATTGGTGCTTTCACAAAATATTTACACAATGAGATTTTTGATAAATAATCATCAGTAATGTGGATATAATGTCTAGCAAATAATAGAACATCTAGAACAGTCTGGTAAGTTCATAAAAGTACATCACTTTACTGTAATGCAGCCTTTAAAACCAGGAAAAGACACTTATGTCATATTACGATATCCAAAATCTAAGACGATATCTAGTCTCATATCACAATATCGATATAATATTGATATATTGACCAGCTCTATTCAGAATAATCACAATTAGATATTTTCCTCAGTCCAGTCCAGGCTACTTAATGCAATCTCAAAAAAAAAGAAATTATTTTAAAACTGTCAGTTATCGATCTGAAATGAAGCGTACAATGCTGGGAAGTCATACAGGAGCGAACACATCTCACAAAACTTAAAAGGGTAACTTCTTTTACCTGGACTCTGTATTCCCAAGTTTTTGGTTAGGCTACTAAGTGACTGTAGCCTACTGTACGTAGCCTACTCCAGTATTACAGTTTTTTCCAACTGCTTACACACAAAATCTTTTCATGTCACACACGATGTTTGAAACCTCTCACTCAAAGTGCAAAACTACCCAGCAAATCTCCAAAACCAGAATCTATATTTCTCAGCCTTTCACTCAGCTTTCAATTGCATAAAACACTTTATTCAAAAGATTACACACAATTCTCTACCTAAGACACAAACATCTAACAGGAAGTGACTTGCTTTCCTTTTCTAAACACAACCAATCAAAATGCTACACTTATTTACCAGGGCACACACACACACACACACACACACACACACACACACACACTCCTCATATTTGCAAACACATTATGTCATAACTGAACACTGACCAATCACTGCTTTAGTATAGGCCTATACAAAGGTCAAAGGTCAGATTAGGAGGAGGAAGAGACAGGGGAGAACAACAAGGAGGAGGCGGGAAGGAGAGGAAGAAGGAGAGCCATCTCTGATGAGATCAGAGCCACACTTATTCATCATGTGATCAACCACGGATTGACCAATGAGAGAAGCCCATCTTGAGTAGCTTTACGGCGGCGTCCATACTGCATGCAACTACCTAATGACTATTTCAGCATTACTAATCAATCAGACTCTGTTTTGCACAAAGTGCATACAATTCCCCCCCTCAACACATAGACACACACACACCCCCACCCTGACACACAAGCACGCACAAACACTCACAACACATGTGCACAAACACACACACACATTCTTTATTCTGAAAATGATACCTTTGGTTTACATGTGTTTGTACTTTTGTTTTTTTGTTTCATGCTACTGTATACAGTACAATACTGAGCTACTCTTACTAACGTGATGTTTTGACCAATAAATATTTTCTGTTTTACTGTAACATTAGATTGTTTTTTACAGTGCACTTTCAACCACTCTCAGCAGATGACTTTCTCTCTAGAGCCTTGTAAATGTAGATATAAACATGTGAACGACCAAAGAGCTTTAGATTTAGAACAACAGTGTGTACATGGTGTATCCAAACATTTACTATTATGAAAAAAGTGTTTGCCATTTGATGCAAATGCTTCATTTTGAGATGAGTTTATGGTATTTTGAATGCAGGGTTTCATTTTGAAGGAGATTTGAGGCATTTTGCATTTTGTGTGTGCAGTTTTAGGAATTGTGTGTAGAGTTTTGAAAAAAGGAGACATAGTTTTGAAAACGTGCGTAAGCAGTTGGAAAAAACTGTAAGCCAGAATCCTGCAGTCGGTAGCGTGATGTCACAAATCTATATGAAAACCTTATTTAAATAAATAAATAAATAAATATATAAAAGATAATAATAATAACTGCTCTGCTCCACTATCTGCACCAGACCATAATACCTGCTTCTGTAACCATGGCAACAGAGGGAACCATGCACAGCAAACACACACACCTCTCTGAAAAACTCCTATGCCGAGGGCACACACACACAAATGGACACTGGATAGCCTAAAACACACACACACACACACACACACACACACACACACACACACACACACACACACACACACACACACACACACACACACACACACACACACACACACACCGGTTCTTGTACAGTGCACTAGTGTAATCTACCACCCTCACATTATAGGCTGCATGTTTTCCTGAAAACAACATGTGCCCAAAATAACTCGAACAGCTGATGCAGCTCGGACAACCGACAAGACACGGCCTCACAAACCGGAAGACAAACTCACAGCCAGTTCGTCACGGTGTGTGTGTGTGTGTGTGTGTGTGTGTGTGTGTGTGTGTGTGTGTGTGTGTGTGTGTGTGTGTGTGTGAAAGAGTGTAAAAAGAGGGGAGCGAACGTGATCCGAGTAACGTCGGACTTACCGGCTGACGGATGAGGTCATTTCAGGAAACGAGGAGAAAGTCCAATCCGGTAACGGTGGGAAATAAACCGACTCAGAGATTCAGAGGCACTCCCGGTTGTGGGCTCGTGATCGGCTAGTGATAAGAGCTGAGGGATAAAACTCATCTGCAGACGGGAATCAGCTTCAGACTGCAGCAAGAAAAACACACACGCGCGCCGCACACACACAACCCAGTGACCGGAGAGCGCCGGGAAACACGGATCTACCTGTTCGCAGTAAGCCACGCCCCCTCTGAGCGCGCGCACACACACACCTGCAGCTGCGCACCTGCTGTTACCTGCGTCCCTTTTGAATGTGTCCTACCTAGTTTGCAAGCCACGCCCCCTCTGCATCTCGCTCTCTCTCTCTCTCTCTCACTCTCACACACACACACACACACACACACACACACACACACACACACACACACACACACACAGACACACACACAGACACACACATGCACACACAAACACACACACACCTGCGCACCTGCTGTTTCCTGCGTCCCTTTTAAATGTGTCCCGCCTAGTTTCCAAACCACGGCTCCTCTGAGTACATCTCTCACACACACCCGCGCACACCCGCATTCACCCGCGCACGCACACACACACACCCACACACACCACCACACACCACCGCACGCACACTCACACAGACACACACATCTGCAACTGCCCTCCTGCTTTTACCTGCGTCACTTTTATATGTGTCCTACATAGTTTCCAAGCCACGCCCCCTCTGCATCTCTCTCACACACACACGCACATACACACACAAAGTCACACACTCACAAACACACAAACATGCTCACACACACACACACACACACTCACAAACACACAAACATGCTCACGGACACACACACACACACTCTCATACATACACACACACAAACACACACTCACAAACACACACACAGACACACGTGGCACGCGCACACATGTGGCACGCGCACACACACACACACACACACACACACACACTCACACACACACACACACACGGCACAGACAGACACACACACACACACAGACACACACACGTGGCACGCGCACACACACTTACAAACACACAAGTACACACGGCACACACAGACACACACACACACACACGGGACAGACAGACATACAGACACACACATACAGACGCACACACTCACAAACACACAAACATGCTCAAACACACACACACTCACAAACACAAACACGCTCACACACTCACACACACACGGCACAGAAAGACACACACACAGACACACACGGCACAAACACACATACACACACACACACTCACACACACACACACAGCACAGACAGACACACACACACAAACACAGACACACACTCACACACACACACACACACACACAGACACACACACACACACACACACACACACACACACTCACAAACACACGGCACAGACAGACACACACACAAACACACACACAAACACACACACAGACACACACTCTCACACACACACACACACACGGCACAGACAGACACACACACACACACTCACACACACACGGCACAGACAGACACACACACTCACACACACACGGCACAGACAGACACACACACACACACTCACACACACACGGCACAGACAGACACACACACACAAACACACACACAGACACACACTCTCACGCACACACACACACGGCACAGACACACACACACACACACACTCTCACGCACACACACACACGGCACAGACACACACACACACACACTCACACACACACGGCACAGACACACACACACAGACACTCACACACACACGGCACAGACATACACACACACACACACACACACACACACACACACACTGTAATGGCCATATTACATTTAAAGTCCATGTTGCAAGTTTAATTTTCCAACGAATTTGTGGTAATTGTTTGTTGGTAATAAACATTTAAACTGTTATTCATGTATTTGATGTTGTTAGGTATCACAAAACAGAATATAACACGAAAAAAAGTAGGTACTATTTTACAGCGGTTTGTCTTTCCCCCCACAATGCATTGCATGACGTCACGTTGGGGAGACGACAGGCGAAAGCCCCGTCTCGGTTCACTGTCCCGGTCACGGTTTCTGCCGCTGATCTGGCAAAATATGGCTTTTGGTCTCGACCGAGTCAATGTGTCTTTATTATGTGTATAATAATATTGGGGGGGGGGAAGTGAAAGGCAGCTTGGACGGGGATGCTATTCGGCTTTTCACAAGTTTAAACAGCTAGCTAACGCTACGCCGACGTTTGCTAACGTTAGCGCAACAGCGTTAGCTTAGACTGCTAGTTAAATACCGGTATTACAACTGCCTTCGGAGCTGCGTCCCACGTTGTCAACACAAGACATGTGGCGTTAGTGCTCCTTTTGTATCATACTTTTATTGAATGAAATATTAAGCTTCGCTCCTACGAAATGGGTGTTTTTTGGTAACATTACACACAAAGCTAACTGGCTATAGTTAGCCTGTACGTATGCTAGCGGGATTAGCTAACGTTGCGTAGCCAGCCAGCAACTTCGGCGATCGGCAGTAGTTGCGGCGAACTAACCGCGACAGTATGTTGCCCACAACCAACCTCTCCTGTTAAAAGCAGTCAATCTGCAGTGATATTTTGAAATGGTTACACATGGATGTGTTAGCTGTCAAGGTTAGCTCACCGAAGCTGCTTGCTGGCTATGCAACGTTAGCTAATGTCCGCTAGCATACGTACAGGCTAACTACAGCCAGTTAGCTTTGTGTGTAACTAACTAACTAACTAAAAACCATCTCGTAGGAGTGAAGTTTAACGTTTCATTCAATAAAGTTATGGTACAAAAGGAGCACTAACGCCACAAGTCTTATGTTGACAACGTGGACGCAGATATAGGAAACTCTGAAGGCAGTTGTAATATTTACCTAGCCGGCTAGGCTAACGCTGTTGCGCTAACGTTAGCGAAGCGTCGGCGTAGCGTTAGCTAGCTGTCTAAACTTGTGAAAAGCTGAACAGCATCCCCATCCAAGTAATAAATAAACACCAGGCAAATATGTTGTTACTGGAGCTAGTAGGCTACCATCAAAACGTGAGATATCTAATCATGATATCAATCATATCTATGTGTTTACAACCATCGGGGGATTTCACAGGTGGGACTGGCAAGTTAGCACACAGCTAGCATGATGCCTTGTATTTTCTAGATCTAGATAAGTTTACCGGTACTTATCTGAACTAACGACATGATCACTGTCACTAGATATAAATAAAACATTGACTTTCACTTGGTGCTATTCACGGACAGTAAAAAACCCCTCTTCCTCATCCCAGTCAGTCACCATAGTTACAGTACCAGGTTGATACACGTCTCCCCCAACGTGACGTCATCACCAAATTGCGGAAAAAAAACCACTAATACCAAAAAAGACAAAAACTGGCCTTTAACACTATTTGGAGACATTTTTAACAATGATATACATATATTGAGTGCTATATGTAATCAACAGTGGTGGTTAACTTGCAACATGGGCTTTAAGCTTAATTCCTAATCTTTTTTATGTTTTATTTCTACTTTAATTCTCTTACGACTGCTGAACGAGAGTTTATCTCGTTCCCCACGTGTAGATTCGGAGTCACAGAGTCTGGAACATAATGTCTGTCTGAACAGATAGGGGCTACAAGGTCACCCTAAAACTATCTCGAGTTGGTCCCACGCTAGATGAGACATAATCTCGTACGGAGAGAGAGGAGGAGGTGAGGTGTGTTTCCTGATTGTCTTCATGTGTTCATCAGATTGACTGTGTGTGTGTTTACTGTCACTGTGAAGATGCATGTAAGTCTAGTGTTTCTGTTCACACACACACTCACACACAGACACACACACTCACACACTCACACACACACACACGTGGCCCTCACAAACACACACACATACACGGCACACACACACATACACACACTCACACACACAAACACACACGGCACAAACAGACACACACACACAATCAAAAAACACACACACACACACACACACTCACAAACACACACACATGGCACGCGCGCACACACACACACACACACACACACTCAGCCCAAAAACACACACACATGGCACACACACAGCAGCACACACACACACATACTCACAAACACACACACACATGGCACGCGCACACACACACACACGCTCACAAACACACACAGATACACGTGGCACGCACACATACACACACTCACAAACACACACACACACATGGCATGCACGCACACATACAAACACACTCACAAACACACACACACACACACACGTGGCACGCGCACACACACACACACACACACACACACATACACACTCACACACTCACAAACACACACACACAAACACACACAAACACACATGGCAGACACACACACACTCACAAACTCACAAACACACACAAACACACATGACAGACACACACACACTCACAAACACACATAGCACTACAGGACTATGTTTCATAAACAAAGTCACAAAGCACGTCAACGTACAAAATAATGTAATAAGTAAAATAAAACACAACAACAATCACCTTTGGAGGAGCTCCAGCTGCTTAACGTATGGTATGATGTCATCGTGTTATCATGATGGGGAATTAAAATGAATTAAAATAATTAAATACAATACATACAATAACAGCGGGAATGTGTGTGAATTATATTTGAGATTTTAGACTAATTTAAAAGGCCACTTCCAGTTTAACACAACTTTGATCGTGCGTCATTTTCTGCACATTAGAAGTCCACTTGACCAGCACGTTCTCTCTCTCGCTCATCACGTAAGATACAGATGCTCGGTCAGTCTCAGGTGTGTGTCTGTGTCTGTAAGTGTGTGTGTGTCTGTGTGGGAATTCACTACAAAGTGGACCAAGTAACATCTAAATGTCGACTCTGGTGGGACTCGAACCCACAACCTTTCAATCACTTCTTCTGTGTCCATTGCGCCACAGAGCCTGTGTGTGTGTGTGTCTGTGAGCGTATGTCTGTGCGTGTGTGGGTTCAAGTAACATATAAAGGTCGACTCTGGTGGGACTCGAACCCACAACCTTTGAATCACTTCTTCAGAGATTAGCTAGAACTAGAAGTCCAATGCGCTGTCCATTGCGCCACAGAGCCTCTGTTAGTAATGTACAATTGTCACAAAAAACAAAGCATGAAGGTATTAATTCAACATGTAATACTTTTAATGTTCACTGCTTTCTTAGTTCAGCTCTAAGGTTTAAAGGACCAATATGTAATATATTTACTGTAGGCTAGTAAATCAAAAAAATGACCCAATATGTCATCAGATATTAAGGAAACATGATTAATTGAAATAGACATAAGCAGCGTCATTTTGTGATAAATTGCAATATGTAAAGGTCGACTCTGGTGGGACTCGAACCCACAACCTTTGAATCACTTCTTCAGAGATTAGCTAGAACTAGAAGTCCAATGCGCTGTCCATTGCGCCACAGAGCCACACAGAGGCTGTGCGTGTGTGTGTGTGTGTGTGTTTTTTGTTTCTGAGCGTGTGTGTCTGTGTCTGTGTGCGTGCATGTGTTTGTCTGTGTGTTTGTGAGAGAGAGTGTGTGTGTTTGTTTGTGAGTGTGTGTGTCTGTGAGCGTGTTTGTGTGTGTGTGTGTGCGTGCGTATGTGTCTGTGAGTGTCTGTGAGCGTATTTGTGTGTGTGTGTGTGTGCATGTGTGTCTGTGAGTGTCTGTGAGCGTGTGTGCGTGCATTTGTGTGTGTGTGTATAGGTTTGTGTGGGTTCAAGTAACAAGTAACATCTAAATGTCGACTGAATCACTTCTCCTGAGCTTAACTAGAAGTCCAACGCGCTGTCCATTGCACCACAGAGCCACACATAGGCTGTGTGTGTCTGTAAGTGTGTGTGTGTTTCTAAGTAAGTTTGTAAGTGTGTGTTTGTCTGTCTACACACACGTGTTTGTGTGTAAGTATGTGTGTGTTTGTAAGAGCCATGTGTTTGTTTGTAAGTGTGTGTGTGTCTGTTTGTGGTCTTTGTCTACAAGTGGAACACACAACATCTAAAGGTCGACTCTGGTGGGACTCGAACCCACAACCTTTAAATCACTTCTCCTGAGCTTAACTAGAAGTCCAACGCGCTGTCGGGGTTTCTGCACGCTTCGCTGCCACAGAGCCACATGTTGGGTGTGTATGTGTGTGTGTGTGTGTCTGAGCGTGTGTTTGTGTCTGTTTGTAAGTGTGCGTCTGTGTTTGTGTGTAAATGTGTATGTGTGTTTGTAAGAGCTATGTGTTCGTTTGTAAGTGGGTGTGTGTGTCTGTTTGTGTGTTTGTAAGATTGTTTTTTTCAGACATTTTTGTAATTTATTTTGTGCATTTTTCCGAAGTTTTTGTCACTATTTTTTCCCGATATTTTTGCAATTTTTTTTGATGTTTTTGTAATTTTTTTAAACCTTTTTTTTCTCAGTTTTTCCAAAGTTTTTGTCATTTTTTTAAATTTTTTTTTTAAAATGTAATCATTGTTTTGCTTGATTTGCTAAATTCTCTGATAGCTAAGGAACTCTTTTGAGTTTTTCCAAAGATTTTGAGAACTTTTTCAGACATTTTTGTAATTTATTTTGTACATTTTTCCGAAGTTTTTCCGAATTTTTTCTTCAGATATTTTTGTAATTTATTTTGTAAATTTTTCCAAAGTTTATGTCAATTTTTTTTCCGATATTTTTGTCAATTTTTTTGATGTTTTTGTCAATTTTTACTACTTTTATTTCGCATTTTTTCTCCGTTTTTGTCTTTTTTTTTTTTTAAATGTATCATTGTTTTGCTTGATTTGCTAAATTCTCTGATGGCTAAGGAACTCTTTTGATGACTTTTATAGGGCTTCATGTCAACAAAAAATGCGACAAAAAAGCGTACCAAAATGTCATAAAAAGCTACAAATTTACAAAAAGGTGACAAATGTCTGAGAACACCACAAAAATGTCTGAACAAAGTCAACAAAAATTTGGAAAAAAGCTACCAAAATGTTAAAAAAAAGTGACCTGCAGTAACATAAAGCACACACTCACACACACACGGCACAGACACACACACACAGACACTCACACACACACGGCACAGACATACACACACACACACACACACACACACACACACACACTGTAATGGCCATATTACATTTAAAGTCCATGTTGCAAGTTTAATTTTCCAACGAATTTGTGGTAATTGTTTGTTGGTAATAAACATTTAAACTGTTATTCATGTATTTGATGTTGTTAGGTATCACAAAACAGAATATAACACAAAAAAGTAGGTACTATTTTACAGCGGTTTGTCTTTCCCCCACAATGCATTGCATGACGTCACGTTGGGGAGACGACAGGCGAAAGCCCCGTCTCGGTTCACTGTCCCGGTCACGGTTTCTGCCGCTGATCTGGCAAAATATGGCTTTTGGTCTCGACCGAGTCAATGTGTCTTTATTATGTGTATAATAATATTGGGGGGGAAGTGAAAGGCAGCTTGGACGGGGATGCTATTCGGCTTTTCACAAGTTTAAACAGCTAGCTAACGCTACGCCGACTTTTGCTAACGTTAGCGCAACAGCGTTAGCTTAGACTGCTAGTTAAATACCGGTATTACAACTGCCTTCGGAGCTGCGTCCACGTTGTCAACACAAGACATGTGGCGTTAGTGCTCCTTTTGTATCATACTTTTATTGAATGAAATATTAAGCTTCGCTCCTACGAAATGGGTGTTTTTTGGTAACATTACACACAAAGCTAACTGGCTATAGTTAGCCTGTACGTATGCTAGCGGGATTAGCTAACGTTGCGTAGCCAGCCAGCAACTTCGGCGATCGGCAGTAGTTGCGGCGAACTAACCGCGACAGTATGTTGCCCACAACCAACCTCTCCTGTTAAAAGCAGTCAATCTGCAGTGATATTTTGAAATGGTTACACATGGATGTGTTAGCTGTCAAGGTTAGCTCACCGAAGCTGCTTGCTGGCTATGCAACGTTAGCTAATGTCCGCTAGCATACGTACAGGCTAACTACAGCCAGTTAGCTTTGTGTGTAACTAACTAACTAACTAAAACCTTCTCGTAGGAGTGAAGTTTAACGTTTCATTCAATAAAGTTATGGTACAAAAGGAGCACTAACGCCACAAGTCTTATGTTGACAACGTGGACGCAGATATAGGAAACTCTGAAGGCAGTTGTAATATTTACCTAGCCGGCTAGGCTAACGCTGTTGCGCTAACGTTAGCGAAGCGTCGGCGTAGCGTTAGCTAGCTGTCTAAACTTGTGAAAAGCTGAACAGCATCCCCATCCAAGTAATAAATAAACACCAGGCAAATATGTTGTTACTGGAGCTAGTAGGCTACCATCAAAACGTGAGATATCTAATCATGATATCAATCATATCTATGTGTTTACAACCATCGGGGGATTTCACAGGTGGGACTGGCAAGTTAGCACACAGCTAGCATGATGCCTTGTATTTTCTAGATCTAGATAAGTTTACCGGTACTTATCTGAACTAACGACATGATCACTGTCACTAGATATAAATAAAACATTGACTTTCACTTGGTGCTATTCACGGACAGTAAAAAACCCCTCTTCCTCATCCCAGTCAGTCACCATAGTTACAGTACCAGGTTGATACACGTCTCCCCAACGTGACGTCATCACCAAATTGCGGAAAAAAAACCACTAATACCAAAAAAGACAAAAACTGGCCTTTAACACTATTTGGAGACATTTTTAACAATGATATACATATATTGAGTGCTATATGTAATCAACAGTGGTGGTTAACTTGCAACATGGGCTTTAAGCTTAATTCCTAATCTTTTTTATGTTTTATTTCTACTTTAATTCTCTTACGACTGCTGAACGAGAGTTTATCTCGTTCCCCACGTGTAGATTCGGAGTCACAGAGTCTGGAACATAATGTCTGTCTGAACAGATAGGGGCTACAAGGTCACCCTAAAACTATCTCGAGTTGGTCCCACGCTAGATGAGACATAATCTCGTACGGAGAGAGAGGAGGAGGTGAGGTGTGTTTCCTGATTGTCTTCATGTGTTCATCAGATTGACTGTGTGTGTGTTTACTGTCACTGTGAAGATGCATGTAAGTCTAGTGTTTCTGTTCACACACACACTCACACACAGACACACACACTCACACACTCACACACACACACACGTGGCCCTCACAAACACACACACATACACGGCACACACACACATACACACACTCACACACACAAACACACACGGCACAAACAGACACACACACACAATCAAAAAACACACACACACACACACACACTCACAAACACACACACATGGCACGCGCGCACACACACACACACACACTCACAAACACACACACATGGCACGCGCACACACACACACACACACTCACAAACACACACACACATGGCACGCGCACACACACACACACGCTCACAAACACACACAGAGATACACGTGGCACGCACACATACACACTCACAAACACACACACACACATGGCATGCACGCACACATACAAACACACTCACAAACACACACACACACACACACACGTGGCACGCGCACACACACACACACACACACACACACACATACACACTCACACACTCACAAACACACACACACAAACACACACAAACACACATGGCAGACACACACACACTCACAAACTCACAAACACACACAAACACACATGACAGACACACACACACTCACAAACACACACAGCACTACAGGACTATGTTTCATAAACAAAGTCACAAAGCACGTCAACGTACAAAATAATGTAATAAGTAAAATAAAACACAACAACAATCACCTTTGGAGGAGCTCCAGCTGCTTAACGTATGGTATGATGTCATCGTGTTATCATGATGGGGAATTAAAATGAATTAAAATAATTAAATACAATACATACAATAACAGCGGGAATGTGTGTGAATTATATTTGAGATTTTAGACTAATTTAAAAGGCCACTTCCAGTTTAACACAACTTTGATCGTGCGTCATTTTCTGCACATTAGAAGTCCACTTGACCAGCACGTTCTCTCTCTCGCTCATCACGTAAGATACAGATGCTCGGTCAGTCTCAGGTGTGTGTCTGTGTCTGTAAGTGTGTGTGTGTCTGTGTGGGAATTCACTACAAAGTGGACCAAGTAACATCTAAATGTCGACTCTGGTGGGACTCGAACCCACAACCTTTCAATCACTTCTTCTGTGTCCATTGCGCCACAGAGCCTGTGTGTGTGTGTGTCTGTGAGCGTATGTCTGTGCGTGTGTGGGTTCAAGTAACATCTAAATGTCGACTCTGGTGGGACTCGAACCCACAACCTTTCAATCACTTCTTCTGTGTCCATTGCGCCACAGAGCCT
>CM046789.1:4965081-4970081 GCA_025617405.1 Perca schrenkii | reverse complement strand
CATAGTGCTGTATACTGCTACCTATAGACATGTCTCTACAGTCTTATTAGGAGTTAAACATAGTGCTGTATACTGCTACCTATAGGCATGTCTCTACAGTCTTATTAGGAGTTAAACATAGTGCTGTATACTGCTACCTATAGGCATGTCTCTACAGTCTTATTAGGAGTTAAACATAGTGCTGTATACTGCTACCTATAGGCATGTCTCTACAGTCTTATTAGGAGTTAAACATAGTGCTGTATACTGCTACCTATAGGCATGTCTCTACAGTCTTATTAGGAGTTAAACATAGTGCTGTATACTGCTACCTATAGGCATGTCTCTACAGTCTTATTAGGAGTTAAACATAGTGCTGTATACTGCTACCTATAGACATGTCTCTACAGTCTTATTAGGAGTTAAACATAGTGCTGTATAATGCTACCTATAGGCATGTCTCTACAGTCTTATTAGGAGTTAAACATAGTGCTCTATACTGCTACCTATAGGCATGTCTCTACAGTCTTATTAGGAGTTAAACATAGTGCTCTATACTGCTACCTATAGGCATGTCTCTACAGTCTTATTAGGAGTTAAACATAGTGCTGTATACTGCTACCTATAGACATGTCTCTACAGTCTTATTAGGAGTTAAATATAGCACTGTATACTGCTACCTATAGACATGTCTCTACAGTCTTATTAGGAGTTAAATATAGCGCTGTATACTGCTACCTATAGACATGTCTCTACAGTCTTATTAGGAGTTAAATATAGCACTGTATACTGCTACCTATAGACATGTCTCTACAGTCTTATTAGGAGTTAAACATAGTGCTGTATACTGCTACCTATAGGCATGTCTCTACAGTCTTATTAGGAGTTAAACATAGTGCTGTATACTGCTACCTATAGACATGTCTCTACAGTCTTATTAGGAGTTAAACATAGTGCTGTATACTGCTACCTATAGGCATGTCTCTACAGTCTTATTAGGAGTTAAACATAGTGCTGTATACTGCTACCTATAGACATGTCTCTACAGTCTTATTAGGAGTTAAACATAGTGCTGTATAATGCTACCTATAGGCATGTCTCTACAGTCTTATTAGGAGTTAAACATAGTGCTCTATACTGCTACCTATAGGCATGTCTCTACAGTCTTATTAGGAGTTAAATACCGCCTGATTAGTTATTTTGTGCAGCTGAAATTGGCTAGAGACGCTCGGTTGCTATATGACAACAACGGCTTTAAGCCGAGTCTGGAGCAGAAAGCAGAGCAGCAGCCTAACGTTAACGTTAATCAAAATGTAATTTTCATGTATCAAACTGTGAAATATATTTGTGTAATATGTCAATAACTGGGTGAATAGAATCCTAAATGTTACTAAAAATGTTACAAAAATCCATCTTTTCTCCGACTCGTAGTATCGTGTGACAAAAAGAACGCAACAACCCCGCGGTTATTAGTTTTTCGACACGGATGTGACGTCACACTCAAGCTACTAGTCGCGATCACAAGACAAAAAAAACGCACCATTATTAAAGGTCAGGTGTGTCAAACTCAGTTTCCCAGAGGGCCACACTGGAAAATGAAAACCACATCAAGGGCCAGACATGGAGAGATTGTTGACGTGCTTTTATTTAAGAAAAAAAGTCAAATAATTTGACTGTATTATTTCATGACTCAAAATATAAGTCTTCTCACTTACATTTTGGGCCCCATAATGCAGCAAAAAAGTTCCTCAGCCAGCGAAAAACACGTTGAATAAAGCACCAAGAAAGTTGGAAAAAGGCCGAAAGAAAGCATTTAAAATGTCTGAAAAAGTGCCAAAAACTTCGTATATAGTGGCAAAACATTTAGTAAAGCATCAAAATCGTTAAAACAAAGTGCCTAAAACATTGAAAAGCTCCTCTTTTCACCCTGTGTGTTGAGCTCTCTGTTTTAGCTACAGAGTGAACAAAACAAAGATTGTGTGTGTGTGTTTGTGTGTGTGTGTGTGTGTGTGTGTGCGCGTGTGTGTGTCTTTGTGTGTGTGTGTGTGTCTGTGTGTTTGTGCATGTGTGTCTGCGTGTGTCTGTGTGTATGTGTGTGTGTGTGTGTGTGTGTCTGTGTGTGTGTGTGTGTGTGTGTGTGTGTGTGTTTGTGCATGTGTGTCTCTGTGTGTGTTTCTGTGTGTGTGTGTGTTTGCGTGTGTGTGCGTCTGTGTGTGTGCGTGTGTGTCTGTGTGTGTGTGTGTTTGCGTGTGTGTCTGTGTGTTTGTGCAAGTGTGTCTCTGTGTCTCTGTGTGTGTGTGTGTCTCTGTGTGTGTGTGTGTCTGTGTGTGTGTTTTTCTGTGTCTCTGTTTGTGTCTCTGTGTGTGTGTCTGTGTGTCTCTGTTTGTGTCTCTGTGTGTGAGTGTGTGTGTCTGTGTGTGTGTTTTTCTGTGTCTCTGTTTGTGTCTCTGTGTGTGTGTCTGTGTGTCTCTGTTTGTGTCTCTGTGTGTGTGTCTGTGTGTCTCTGTTTGTGTCTCTGTGTGTGTGTGTGTCTGTGTGTCTCTGTTTGTGTCTCTGTGTGTGTGTCTGTGTGTCTCTGTTTGTGTCTCTGTGTGTGTGTGTGTCTGTGTGTGCTTTTTTAGCCTTTTTCAACACTTTTGTCGCTTTATTTTGACATTTCTTAGGCCTATTTCGACGCCTGTGACATTTATTTTTCCCACTTTTGACATTTCTTCCGACATTTTTGGACACTTTTTGTCGCCGTTCAGGAGAAACAACGAATCCCAGCTGTTCCTCCTTCAGTTGGAGTGTGTAAAACCACCTTTTAGATGTGTTTTTTAGGATAGCTTACAGCTGCAGCCGGGATCATTCCCTTCCCCTGGGCCTCTTAAGATGGTACATGTGGGCTTTTTACCGGTTGATTAGCCTCACTGGGCTCTAAGTAGCTAAAGAGCTAAGAGGGGACAGTCCCGATGTGATGCTCTCTCTGCCCTCTCAGTAGCTTAATTCAGTGGATTGGCTTTAAGCAGCTATGGAGCTAAACAGAAGCAGTTCTCAGACAATTCGGAGTAGATCGCGGAGCTGCAGAGGATTAGCTGATGGCGTCTGATGACAGATGCATCTCTCGGGGTTTCTGCACGCTTCGCTGAGCTAAGACCGCTAAGGCTCGGGGGTGGAGGTGGGGGGTTGCAGGAGCTATGATAGCAGGAGCTATGATAGCATTAGCATCGCGGTCTGCTCTGCAGGCTGTATACTAGTCGGTTCAAGTACAACTCTGTGTTCCAGGACACACGAGTAAAGACAAGACACACAGTACAGGCCAAAAGTTTGGACACACCTTCTCATTCAATGCGTTTCCTTTTTATTTTCATGACTATTTACATTGTAGATTCTCACTGAAGGCATCAAAACTATGAATGAACACATATGGAATTATGTACTTAACAAAAAAGTGTGAAATAACTGAAAACATGTCTTATATTTTAGATTCTTCTAAGTAGCCACTCTTTGCTTTGTGCCACAGAGCCACACATAGGCTGTGTGTGTCTGTAAGTGTGTGTGTGTTTCTAAGTAAGTTTGTAAGTGTGTGTTTGTCTGTCTACACACACGTGTTTGTGTGTAAGTATGTGTGTGTTTGTAAGAGCCATGTGTTTGTTTGTAAGTGTGTGTGTGTCTGTTTGTGGTCTTTGTCTACAAGTGGAACACACAACATCTAAAGGTCGACTCTGGTGGGACTCGAACCCACAACCTTTAAATCACTTCTCCTGAGCTTAACTAGAAGTCCAACGCGCTGTCGGGGTTTCTGCACGCTTCGCTGCCACAGAGCCACATGTTGGGTGTGTATGTGTGTGTGTGTGTCTGAGCGTGTGTTTGTGTCTGTTTGTAAGTGTGCGTCTGTGTTTGTGTGTAAATGTGTATGTGTGTTTGTAAGAGCTATGTGTTCGTTTGTAAGTGGGTGTGTGTGTCTGTTTGTGTGTTTGTAAGATTGTTTTTTTCAGACATTTTTGTAATTTATTTTGTGCATTTTTCCGAAGTTTTTGTCACTTTTTTTTCCCGATATTTTTGCAATTTTTTTTGATGTTTTTGTAATTTTTTTAAACCTTTTTTTCTCAGTTTTTCCAAAGTTTTTGTCATTTTTTTAAATTTTTTTTTTAAAATGTAATCATTGTTTTGCTTGATTTGCTAAATTCTCTGATAGCTAAGGAACTCTTTTGAGTTTTTCCAAAGATTTTGAGAACTTTTTCAGACATTTTTGTAATTTATTTTGTACATTTTTCCGAAGTTTTTCCGAATTTTTTTCTTCAGATATTTTTGTAATTTATTTTGTAAATTTTTCCAAAGTTTATGTCAATTTTTTTTCCGATATTTTTGTCAATTTTTTTGATGTTTTTGTCAATTTTTACTACTTTTATTTCGCATTTTTTCTCCGTTTTTGTCTTTTTTTTTTTTTAAATGTATCATTGTTTTGCTTGATTTGCTAAATTCTCTGATGGCTAAGGAACTCTTTTGATGACTTTTATAGGGCTTCATGTCAACAAAAATGCGACAAAAAGCGTACCAAAATGTCATAAAAAAGCTACAAATTTACAAAAAGGTGACAAATGTCTGAGAACACCACAAAAATGTCTGAACAAAGTCAACAAAAATTTGGAAAAAAGCTACCAAAATGTTAAAAAAAAGTGACCTGCAGTAACATAAAGCACACATTTCACACCCCTCACATTGTGCTTTTTGCTGTCAGATTTAAAGTTCAGTCCCATAACGTTGTCCTGAACCGAGCCTCATGCGACGATTACGTTTAAAAAACCTAAAACATGTAGTTAAGATTAGAACACAAGATTTGGGTTTGGTTTAAAATACCGGTCCCAGTTAACCCTTTGTGTTGGCTTCCCTTCGCCGAGGCAACTTTTAGTTTTTCTGGGTCAAAATGTACAAAAAATTGGGCATCTTTTTCAACACTTTAGTCAGTTTTTTTACCCTTGTTTTTGTCACTTTTTTTTCGACATTTTTGTAAATTTTTTTTGTACTTTTTTCCGAAGTTT
>CM046789.1:4887581-4957581 GCA_025617405.1 Perca schrenkii | reverse complement strand
GGACTAGATTAGGACCGTATTTAAAGCTGATCCTGGTTTCCAACTTCGTTACTAAAGTAACGAGCCAATTTTTAAAATGTAAGGAGTAGAAAGCACCGATATTCGTGTTAAAATGTAAGGAGTAGAAAGTACCGATATTCGTGTTAAAATGTAAGGAGTAGAAAGTACCGATATTCGTGTTAAAATGTAAGGAGTAGAAAGTACCGATATTCGTGTTAAAATGTAAGGAGTAGAAAGTACCGATATTCGTGTTAAAATGTAAGGAGTAGAAAGTACCGATATTCGTGTTAAGATGTAAGGAGTAGAAAGTACCGATATTCGTGTTAAGATGTAAGGAGTAGAAAGTACCGATATTCGTGTTAAAATGTAAGGAGTAGAAAGCACCGATATTCGTGTTAAAATGTAAGGAGTAGAAAGCACCGATATTCGTGTTAAAATGTAAGGAGTAGAAAGTACCGATATTCGTGTTAAAATGTAAGGAGTAGAAAGTACCGATATTCGTGTTAAGATGTAAGGAGTAGAAAGTACCGATATTCGTGTTAAAATGTAAGGAGTAGAAAGCACCGATATTCGTGTTAAAATGTAAGGAGTAGAAAGTACCGATATTCGTGTTAAAATGTAAGGAGTAGAAAGCACCGATATTCGTGTTAAAATGTAAGGTGTAGAAAGCACCGATATTCGTGTTAAAATGTAAGGAGTAGAAAGCACCGATATTCGTGTTAAAATGTAAGGAGTAGAAAGCACCGATATTCGTGTTAAAATGTAAGGAGTAGAAAGCACCGATATTCGTGTTAAAATGTAAGGAGTAGAAAGCACCGATATTCGTGTTAAAATGTAAGGAGTAGAAAGTACCGATATTCGTGTTAAAATGTAAGGAGTAGAAAGCACCGATATTCGTGTTAAAATGTTAGGAGTAGAAAGTACCGATATTCCTGTTAAAATGTAAGGAGTAGAAAGTACCGATATTCGTGTTAAAATGTTAGGAGTAGAAAGTACCGATATTCCTGTTAAAATGTAAGGAGTAGAAAGTACCGATATTCGTGTTAAAATGTAAGGAGTAGAAAGTACCGATATTCGTGTTAAAATGTAAGGAGTAGAAAGGACCGATATTCGTGTTGAAATGTAAGGAGTAGAAAGTACCGATATTCGTGTTAAAATGTAAGGAGTAGAAAGGACCGATATTCGTGTTAAAATGTAAGGAGTAGAAAGTACCGATATTCGTGTTAAAATGTAAGGAGTAGAAAGTACCGATATTCGTGTTAAAATGTAAGGAGTAGAAAGGACCGATATTCGTGTTAAAATGTAAGGAGTAGAAAGTACCGATATTCGTGTTAAAATGTAAGGAGTAGAAAGTACCGATATTCGTGTAAAATGTAAGGAGTAGAAAGTACCGATATTCGTGTTAAAATGTAAGGAGTAGAAAGGACCGATATTCGTGTTAAAATGTAAGGAGTAGAAAGTACCGATATTCGTGTTAAAATGTAAGGAGTAGAAAGGACCGATATTCGTGTTAAAATGTAAGGAGTAGAAAGTACCGATATTTGTGTTAAAATGTAAGGAGTAGAAAGTACCGATATTCGTGTTAAAATGTAAGGAGTAGAAAGTACCGATATTCGTGTTAAAATGTAAGGAGTAGAAAGTACCGATATTCGTGTTAAAATGTAAGGAGTAGAAAGGACCGATATTCGTGTTAAAATGTAAGGAGTAGAAAGTACCGATATTCGTGTTAAAATGTAAGGAGTAGAAAGGACCGATATTTGTGTTAAAATGTAAGGAGTAGAAAGTAACGATATTCGTGTTAAAATGTAAGGAGTAGAAAGTACCGATATTCGTGTTAAAATGTAAGGAGTAGAAAGTACCGATATTCGTGTTAAAATGTAAGGAGTAGAAAGTACCGATATTCGTGTTAAAATGTAAGGAGTAGAAAGTACTGATATTCGTGTTAAAATGTAAGGAGTAGAAAGTACCGATATTCGTGTTAAAATGTAAGGAGTAGAAAGTACCGATATTCGTGTTAAAATGTAAGGAGTAGAAAGGACCGATATTCGTGTTAAAATGTAAGGAGTAGAAAGTACCGATATTCGTGTTAAAATGTAAGGAGTAGAAAGTACCGATATTCGTGTTAAAATGTAAGGAGTAAAAGTAAAAAGTCGCCACAAAAAAAAATAGTAAAGTAAAGTAGAAATATCCGAAAAATCTACTTAAGTACAGTAACAAAGTATTTGTACTTGGCCTATGTGTGTCATATAAGTTTATATGGAGCAACTTTTTTTTAACAGTAACGCAAATAGTTACTTTCCCTGGTAACGAGTTACTTTTATTATAGAGTAATTCAGTTACTTTTTGGACTAGTAACGATAACTAATTACTTTTTTAAAGTAACGTTCCCAACACTGCCAATTTATGGTGGAAATGCCTTTATTTAGTCTGTGTGAATAAAAAGAACACATATGACAATTCAAAATATATCAAAAATATAATGGAAAGTATGTTGTTCTGTGTCATTGGGCATTTAAAGGTGGTTATATGGAAATCCTGGAGCTTTCTTAGTGGGTGTACTGCGTATACCTGCGTATCACGTAGACTACGCCACTGGTCTGCTCGCCATACCCAGAGTCGGAACAAAAAACGGGGAAGCTGCGTTCAGCTTCTATGGTCCCTACATGTGGAACAAACTACCGCTAAACTGTAGGCACCTAATCTCAGCTCTTTAAAATCATAGCTGAAGACCTTTCTTTTTAACACTGCCTTTTCTTAATTCATTTTTGTACTTAAATTTAATTTTTTATTCATTCATTTTTTATAACCGTTTCTTCATCTGTTACCAATTTGTATGATATTTTTAACTGTGTCTTTATGTCTTGTGTAAAGCACTTTGAATCGCATTGCTGCTGAATTGTGCTATACAAATAAAATTGCCTTGCCTTGCCTAACCTGACTCCACCAGATTGGCTTTCGCATTTGCTCGGCATATCCATCTGGGAACTTTCCGTTGGAGAACTTTTGGGAAAGGGGGGCGAAAATCCTGGTTAGCTGATTGGATAAACCATCTGTCTATCTACCACCTATATGTTGGTGATAGACGGGCCAAATCAACCAATCAGATCAAGGAAGCGTATGAAAATACAACCACAAGCCAGGCTACCCCTGCTGCTGCTGCTGCAGGCAAAGCATAGCTCGTTAGCTCAGCAAGCTAGCAACATGTCGGTAAAGGAGATTTGCCGTTTGTGTAACGAGAATTTAGGAATAAAAAAGGCCCCATTTCAGGTTCCTGGTCCATATTCCAAAAGAAGGATCCAAGAGGAAAAAAGCATTAGCGAGCGGCTAACAGAATTAGGGCTACCGCTGTCTGAAAATACTGGTTAGCTGATTGGATAAACCATCTGTCTATCACCACCTAAACCCGCCTCAAAACCAACGCTGATTGGTCTTTTCGTTTTGGCTCCAACTTCTCTCTATCTCAAGAAGTGGAAATCTGTGAAGTGGAAAACTGGAGCTCGCCAGATCGCCCCCCCCCCCCAATGTTGAATCAAAACCTCCATCTTGCCTGTGAGTACTATGGGATGTTAGCTCAGTCAGAAGATCAATGAGTGATCAATAGCAGATCAATCAGCGTCTGCTCTCTGAACTCTCCGATGGATCATTAAATCAAACATCAACCATCAAAAAGCCTCAAACTGCAGATTAAAGAACATTTAGATATTACAATCATATTATTATGTAAAGGATCTACAGCACACAATACACAAACACTAAAGGCAAAGAAATATCAATGTGTAGGGTGAAATTTGCGTTTTTAAAATGGGGCGGGACACAAAACAGGAGGTCTACGGGTCATTTGCTGCATTTCTACATATATTTAGGGACTATGATGATACCAAAATCCAGGAAATAATGAAGATGGTCATAATGATTAATGCTGCCAGATGTATCCTGTTACTTTCTTTATTGTTTAATAGTCGCCAAGACTTGAGAGATTTTATAGAGTCAAAAATATTCACAATTTGAAAGTTGGGGTTGATTTTGAAAAGTTAAAGTTTTGAAATTACACCCTAGTGTGTATGACTTGAACGTTGTATGTTAAACTGATATCTAGGTATCTGCTATTTCTTTATTTTTATCTCTATTTTCTTGGATTCATTTTAATTTAATGTGTTAATGCATTTTGGTTTTTTTTGCATTATTTTTTTTGGTATATATTTTATAAATTAAATATTTTTTTTATTTTTTGTATTTTTATTTTTTGTATTTTTAGTATTATTTTATTTTTTGTATTATTTTGTTTCCATTTTGTGTTATTTTAATTTTAATATTATATTAAATATTATTTTATCTTAGTATTTGTTAAATTGTTTTTGTATTTTTTTTAAATTATATTTTATTTTACTTTAATTTGTATTATTATATTTTTGTGATTTTTTTTATTTTTTATTTAATGGATTATTATTTGTTCTGTTACATTTTACATGTTAATATTATTAATTAATGCAAACAAAATTATAAAAAAACGTAAGTAATTTCCCCTTGTGGTATTAATAAAGTAAACATTTTTATTATTATTATTGTCTGTGTGCTGTTTGTACAAAGTCTAGCGGTGACATCTGCAGGCCGACAGCCCTCACTGCACAGTATTCTCTCCCAAAGAATTCAAACAATTAGTTATGTGGGACTTGCCTTGGTGATTGGTGCATACATACACAAACAAACATGTTCAACATTAATATGAAATAAACAATAAATACATAAACAGATACATACACACAAAATTGCTGTTTCGCATAAGAATAAAGAGGCAGAATGGAAATGAATTGAGTGCAGAATGTGCAGTAGCCTACTGTATATGTCTGTGTATGTGCAAGTAACATCTAAATCATCCTGGACACAAAGTTTAGGAGATGACAGGAGACTGTGATTACAGAACAGCTTTTAAAACACACACACACACACACACACACACACACACACACACACACAGACACGCAGATGCACACACACACACACACACACACACAGAGACAAACATAGACACACACGCAGACACACACACACACACAGACACGCAGACACACACACACACACACAGAGACAAACATAGACACACACGCAGACACACACACACACACACACAGACACGCAGACACACACACACACACACAGAGACAAACATAGACACACACGCAGACACACACACACACACACAGACAGACACACAGACACACATAGAGACAAACAGACACATGCAGACACACACATACACATACACACACACACAGACAAACATTGACACGCAGGCACAGACACACACACACACACACACACACACACACACACACACACAGAGACACACACGCAGACACACACACACACACAGACAGACACACATAGAGACAAACAGACACATGCAGACACACACACACACACACACACACACACAGAGACAAACATTGACACACACGCACACAGACACACACACACACACACACACAGACACACACACACACACACGCACACACACACACACACACAGACACATACACAGACACACACAAACACACAGAGTTAAATATACTGCAGATGAACAACAAAATAAAAGTATTTTGAATAAATTATATGAGCTGAAGAGAAAGTCAAACAGCTGATTTGAGGACTTAAATTTAAAATGTAAACAGTTTGCCCCATCAGGTAGATGCAGAACAAAATCATATACAAATAAATAATATAGTAATAAGTATTTACTTAGTAATAAGTATTACTTATTAAGTAATAATAAGATATTGTATGTCCCAGTATTTGTGTTGCTCGACCTGCAGGATCATTGAATGGTTTTTAAGAAAGTCAGCTGATTTGGGGATTTAAATGAGCAAAATCAAAGTCTTTTGAATAATGAATGTGTATATAATGTGCACTTTGTCCCAGTGTGTGTGTGTGTGTGTGTGTGTGTGTGTGTGTGTGTGTGTGTGTGCTGATACCTGCGGGATCACTAGGCTGTTTGAAGAGAAGGTTAACAGATGATTTGAGGACTTTGAATGAAGAGAAATAAGTGAGTCAAAGAGTTTGCATAATGAGCCCCATCATCACGTCATCATCATCATCAGTTCAAACGCATCAAAGAAATCAAGAGGTCAAATCAAAGTGTGGATGCCTTGTCATGTCTGAGTGAACTTCAGCCATCAAAACACACACGTTCACACGTCTCATTAACACATTAAAGAGCCGTCAGGTGTCTGATGCGCGTGTTTCTGTTTAAAACTGGACACCGGAGCCCTTTGGATCAGTTTGGAACAATGTACGGAGGCAGCACAGTGTCCGACTTCAGCATCGAGCGCATCCTCTCCCCGCAGCTCGGACACAAGAAGCCGCCGGTGATGGACTACGCACCGAGTGGATACTTCCACGGGATCCCCGGCGGATTTTGGACTCTTTACCCCGGGAACCTAAGCCCTCCTGCCCCGGCTCCTGCCCCGGCTCCAGCTCCAGCTCCAACTCCGGCTCCGGTCCGGGCCCCGGTCCCGGTCCCAGGCTGCCAGCAGTACCGAGGGATACGCTTTGTGGACGCCTTTCTCCCGTATGGACCAGCCGGTTTCCATCCCACAGACTTCACCAACGTGCACGCAAACTCCGGGGAGCGCATGCGCTTCAGCAGCCTGGACTCTGCAGGTATTTAAGAGAAGATCTTGAAACGTGTTGTTGACCCAAATTTCTGTTTCAAATCAGCTTTCTTTTTGTAGTTTTAGGAATAAGTGTGAGAATAAACTTTTAGATTCGACATTTAAAGTTCAGAGTTAGGCCAACAGCGAGGTTATTATCATAGGCTATAGTTTACTCAGTGTGTGTGCTAGTTTAAGTTTAGTTTCAGCTTTTCAAAAAGATGTAGACAAGGTGTAGTTTGTATAGCCTATATTTGCTTTTTCAGATGTATCTTTGCTATATACAGTAGGCTACACATTGAAATGATTCTTCAGCGTTTTCAATAGGTTTGTGGAAGACTTGGGTGCGCGCATTAGGCTTGGGGGGGCTTTTAAGAAAATGCGATGCGTTTCATGTAAAAACAAAAATGCGTTGGAGATGCTCATCCCATAGATAACACAGAAAAGGCTTAACCCTTTGTGTTGTCCTCGGGTCAAACCCATTTTCAAAGGTTTTTTTTAATATCAGAAATATGGGTTTCTTACTAAACTAAATTGCCACCAAAATAACATGGATGTACATTATATGGAGCCCATACGACATTCTTCAGAGGTACAATTAATGATTAGGCTACTTTCATTGGATTTAGGGTGCTTTTATTCAATTTCATATAGCGTTTGAAAAAAAAAGTGTTTATATGGTTTTCAAACTGTCTCCTGGCTAAACTTTGACATGAACTAGTCTGTGATTCACTCAACATCCTCTGATCTTAACTATTAGTCAAAATAATTCTTAATTTCTGCTTTTTTTTAACTCAAACATTAGGTATAATGTCACATAAATTAGGTTTGACATGAACCAGTCTGTGATTCACTCAACATCCTCTGATCTTAGTCAAAATAATTCTTTATTTCTGCTTTATTTTAAACTCAAACATTAAGTATAATGTCACATAAATTAGGTTTACTGACCATGCATTAAAAAAAAGGTTGAAAAGAGGAACAAAAACGTTTAAAAAAAGAGCCGAAAGCGACAAAAACGTTGGAAAAAGCACAAAAAAGGTTTATTTTCGGTCGACAAGAATCCACCAGGGTTAGCGACAGACTATTAACCATTAGAGCTGAGAGAAGTCATTCATTCCCTCGGCTTTAGGTGCTGCCCAAACGGCTGATTTCAATAACTATTTAGCTATTACAGGCCTAATTATTATTTACTGGTTCGGGTCCAAGGCACTCTTCTTTGTTTAGCTGTTTCATGTAAATTCTTTGTAACTTTTTTCAAGCCCCAAGTGCCCTGGACCTTTCATCTTTTTTCTCCATTGAAGTTACGTTGTTAGAGTGTGTTTCCTACTTTCAGTTTCTTTTTTTGGGGGGTATTTCTTCCATGTTTCACGTGAGCAGCTCATTTAAATGTTTAATATTATTTTTCGTTTTTGTTCCCCCCCCCAGATCCTCAGCAGTTGGCAGGTTACCATAGTTACCATCAGACCGAGGTGTCCGCTCAGCCGCAGCTGCGTCAGAAGTCCCGGATGAGGACGGTGTTCACCGACGGTCAGACCAAGCGGCTCGAGGTGCTGTTCGCGCTCAGCGACTATCCGCCGGCGGAGACTCGCGATGAGCTCGCGAGGAGCACCGGGCTGAGCGAGGAGACAGTCAGGGTGAGTCCGACATCAGTGGAAGAAAAAGGCGTAAAACTGCTCCATGCGTAAAAAGGTTCCAGGTTGCCAACGACGCTTGATGCCATTTCAGAATTTTTTTTGACACTTTTTTCGACGTTTTTAATACTTTTATGAAGTGATTGTCACATGCCGTTGTTTTCGTTTATACTTCCAAATGTTTTGTCACTTTTTTTTAAGTTTCTGTCACTTTTCTTGACGTTTTTGGCACTTATTTTCCAAGGTTTTATTGCATTTTACGCACCGATTTGCGCCTACGAAGAAAAGTTTGTTTCTTTTCTTTTATGTGAGATATCAAGTCTGTCTGTTTAAGGGCAGATTATTATTCAATGGCAGGCTTATATAGTTAATACTATCATGTCATATACAACCCACATGCGCAAAACCTCTTCATGTCGCATGTTTACGCACGACGTCAGTCTTACACCAAAAACTAAGCTGTAAAACACTTTCCATTTGAAATATTCAACTTGAAATCCTGTTGGTGTTCTCTAACAGTGCTCCACCCAGTGACAAAACACAAAACTGCATATGCTGTATACCCCCAACGTGCTAATAAACAAAACAAAGGGGTCTTCAACGTTTTTTAGTCCGAGGACCCCTTAGCTGAAAGAGAGACGGAGCAGGGACCCCCTAATGCTGAACATGTGTTGTATGAAAATCAAGTTGCATGTTAAACCAGGACGGATTGATGAAAATAAATAGATTAATATATTATTTGTACATCACAACATATGTTGAAGGCACAGTGACTCCTTAAACTGAAGTGTATGGTTACCATAGTGGCTACCGTACCTATAGTATAGTAATCTTCAATGTCTAAATTCAGTTTTCACAAAGAGGCCAGTTTATATTTGCTATAATATGTTGGATTCATATTATTGTATATTTTCAGACATTTTAACTTTTGAAAAAATAATTTTTTTAACATAATTTGGCGGCCTCCCTGCACTAAGTCTGAGGACCTCCTAGGGGGTCACGGACCCCATGTTGAAGATCGCTGCATTATGGCTCCAATATTGATGCTGCACTTGTTTTTTGTTCTTTTAAATCTGCTGCTACACAGAACATGCAGTTAAACTCTCTCTCTCTCTCTCTCTCTCTCTCTCTCTCTCTCTCTCTCTCTCTCTCTCTCTGTATGTCTCCAGATTTGGTTTAAGAACCGCAGAGCCAGGAGGAAGCGGCAGCGCAGCAGGTCAAAGGTCAATCCCTCCTCCCCTTCGCCCAGCAGCGCCGGAGCCGAGAACAAGTTTTTCGCCGCCTTCCTCTGAACGCCGATGGACTGTCCAGTCTGCTCAGGGACTCAGGGTCTACTATGGATCCCATGTAACTTCCAGGCAAGTCGAAGCAGCCCGATTGGTCGGGGTTGGGCATTAACCTCGAGTGGTTAAGGTCAGGGTTAGCTGATTGGTCAGGGGACAGGACTGGACAGCTGGCCACTGGTAGCCTGTGACTGCTATTTAAGGACGGGACTTGCCTAGAAGTTGACGTGGGTTCCACAATAACTCCTCAGGGACACTTCAGACTGCAGAACGTTTCCTGAACTGTGACATGCATTCAGAAGCCGCTGGGAAAACTCAGATACCCGAGGCTCTTAACTAAAACCCCTTGAGGACAGTTCAGATCTCTCCGTACTGACTGTTTACAGTGTTGGTTTTTTTAAATTATTTTGTATTTTTAGCGTAATTTATTGAATTCTTTGTGTATTAAAGATTCCAGTTTGTAGGTTTTCATAAAACAAGCATCATGTGTAAACTGGAGCGGTTTCAATGAAAAATAAATCTAGTTGAAATAAATTCAGTCTTGTGTTGTTTTTTTTATTTTCTGGCTGAATTTAGTAAATAAACATGTTATTATATGACTAGCTCTGCTTAGAGAGGAAGGTGCAAACCGACCACTAGCTGTCAATGTTAAACATGTTCTTGAAAGCAGTAGACCAGGGGTGTCAAAACTCATTTTCCCAGAAGGCCACACTGGAAAAAGAGAATCCCACCACGGGGCCAGACATGGAGAGTTTATTCACATGCTTTTTGTTACTGCATGTCACTTTTTTTTAACATTTTGGTAGCTTTTTTCCTAATTTTTGTTGATTTTGTTCCGACTTTTTTGTGGCTTTCTCAGACATTTGTCACCTTTTTTTCTGATTTTCCCGACATTTTTGTACATTTTTTGTTGCATTTTTGTTGACATGAAGCCCTACAAAAGTCATTAAAATATCCTTAGCCATCAGAGAATTTAGCAAATCAAGCAAAACAATGATGCATTTTTTTTTTAAAGGAACACGCCGACTTATTGGGAATTTAGCTTATTCACCGTAACCCCCAGAGTAAGACAAGTTGATACATACCCTTCTCATCTCTGTGCGTGCTGTAATGCTGTCTGACGGCTCCAGCGGCATCAGGCCAGCACAGATCCTGCAGGTGAATGGTTCCAGTAATCCTACTGCTCCGAATAAGTGACAAAATAACACCAACATGTTCCTATTTACATGTTGTGATTTATAGAGTCACAGCGTGTACAAAAAACAACATAACATGAGACACAGCCGTCTTCTAACTGTAAACAAACCAGGAACTATATTCTCAGGCGGAAGAATATAGTACTTGGGTGGAGTGATATGCTCGCAGCAAGCCTGTCTGAGAATATAGTTCCCGGTTTGTTTACTGTTAGAAGATGGCTGTGTCTCATGTTACGTTGTTTTTTGTACACGCTGTGACTCTACAAATCACAACATGTAAATAGGAACATGTTGGTGTTATTTTGTCACTTTTGTCACAGTTTATGCAGCAGGCTAGTTGGAACCAGTTACCTGCAGGATCTGTGCTAGGCTAAGCTAATGCTGGAACCGTCAGGCAGCGTTACAGCACGCACGGAGATGAGAAGGGTATGTATGGACTTGTCTTACTCTGGGGGTTACGGTGAATAAGCTAAATTCCCAATAAGTCGGCATGTTCCTTTAACAACAACCAGTTTCTCAGCCTGAATATGAAAACTCTCTCTGCTTCTTCTTCTGGGGGAATTTCTGATTCTCAGAGTTGACAAATCTGCCCAAATTCTGCTTTGAATGTCAGGTAATTGCAGTTTAAAAAACACTTTCCTGTGTTGCCAAAATCTATTGTGAACCCAAATTGATATACGAGCTTATGGATTTTGCCCCGCGGACCTCGAGTTTGACACATATGCATTAGAGCAAGAGTGTCCAAACAGTTTTTAAAGCGTGCCAGATTTGATAATTGATAATTTTTCACAACAAAAGTTACATTCAATTGCAGTGATCCTTAACAATTATTTTGTTTTCACTGTCACAATTATCTTTTCTTTTTTTTTTGTAAATGGCAATGTACCCAAATCTACGCCACTCAGGCGTGAACAAATCTAAAAAACCAATAACAATTCTGCCTTTACTTTTCCATCTGTAGTCAGATAACAGAACATAATGTATAAAATACCTTCAACTTCCATGAAGTTACAGTTTTTTCCAATCGCTAACACACTAAAATGACATCATGCATAGCACAATTATTATTACAATTATTTAAACAGAGAGAAAAACCTCTTCTCAAGTCTCCAAAAGTCTAAAAACATTTTCTGCTTTACACATATTTTGCAATTCAAAATGTCCCTTTTTAAATGCACTGAACACGGTTCTCAGCATAAGACACAACAATCTGACATAAAGTCACATGTTTGCCATTTCAAAACACTGCCACTCAAAATGACACTACATGAGCTTATTGGCCAATGTATATGTGCCACCTGGCCAATCACCTCAGTGGTTAATGGTTACCACTTCAATCAGGAAGTAAGCACTATGATGCCTCTTTTTTTCTATATATTTTTTCTGCACATCTTTTCTGCAATTTTCTTTTGCAGTTTACTGTTTTTTGTGAGCATATGTTTGTTCAGTCCGATGTAAATATATCTGCTGTGCATATGTTGCACTGACTTGTTTGGTGAAAAATAAAAAATAAAAATTTTTCAACAGCATGTGTATGTATCTGCAAATATTTCTGTGCACAATCTGAATAATTTTCTACAATTTGAACTATTGTAGTATTATGACAAAGAACACTAAAGATGAGAGGGCTTTTCATGATGCCCAACAGTGTGTAGTTGGTTAGACAAAAATCTAGTAATTTGAATGAAGTGTGCACCATGTGGTGCAAAAGTTTGATTTTGATAATATTATATGTAGTTTTGGTTGCAGTGCTTCATTGTGCAGGATATATATGAGGTATTTTGCAGTTTGTGTGTGTGGTTTTGTGAATTGTGTTAAGTATTTTGATAAAAACCAGCTTGCAAAATAGTTTGCAAAATTGTGTTTTAGCAATTGGAAAAAAAACTTTAATAGATAGCTTAACCTCCTGTTCATTTTAAACGTGACTTATTCCTTATTCTCGGATGATGATCTGTTCTTGTGCATGGATGTTGTTGATGAGAGCAAACAGCAGGAAGGAGAGCTCTGTGACTGCAGCCATTCTGCTCCGAGGTCGACAAACACTGACACCACTCAGCTCATATACGCTCTACACCAACCCTCATCAGCAGCTTCTTTATCTCAACATCAGAGGAAACTTTGCAGCATCAGCTCTCTATCAAGTAGTCAACGTCCTTTGCACAAGTCTAAACCACAGATGCTGTCGTGTCTTAAAATGTGGGGAAACCACATAGATGTTTGTGTGTGTGTGTGCGTGTGTGTTAGAGGAGAGAGAGATGAGCATAAATAAATATATAACAGTATAGAGTACGACTTTAGTGTGAAACAACATCCATGCACAAGAACGGATCATCGTCCAAGAGGAAAGGACCAATTACACCTTCAAGCTCCCCGAGAACACCAACTCCTGCCTGATCTCCAGATCTGTTGGTGAGGAGAAGCTCGTCCTGTGGAACACCTCTGACCTCTGGTCCAACAGCTCCTCACTACCTGGAGACCTGAAACAACGACTTGTCAACACGGTGAATACTTCTTCTTACACCATCCTCCACCTGACCCATTCAGACTCCGGCCCGTACCGAGAGGAGTGTTGGACTGACGGCAACGTGATGCATGAGAACAACATCACTATTACTGTTTATACGTCAATAGATTGGAGCGGTATCACAGCGAGCCTTGGAGAAACAGTGGACCTGCCATGTGAGGGAGCAGCTGATAATCTGGATATCCAGTGGCTCAAACGGGAATCTCGAAATGAGCAAGTAACATGGAGCAGAGTTTTTGGGGACAAGACGACATCAGTGATGGACAATGCTAGAGGAAGATACCAAGTGGTGACAGACACATCAGATCTTCGTGTTTCCAACGTCACAACAACAGACTTTACAGATTACATCTGTCTGGTGAGGAACCAACAGCAGTGTGTTAGAACTCATGCTGTAGAGTTGAGACTACCGTTTGAGACAATCTACAGATCAGTGGGAGAGACGGCTGTGTTGCCGTGCAATGCTGCTAATTCCACCGATGAACAGCCCCCACGTTGGTCTAATTGGTTGTCCACTGACCTAGGACAACTAAACCAGACTGTTCCTTCAGTGGACCAAAACTACTCGCTGGTGTTCTCATCTCTAATGTTAAATCACTCAGGTTGGTACGCCTGTACAGCCTCTATGAGAGAGCAAACATATGATCTGGTGGTGTGCCCTAAATTTGGCCCCCCTGCTGTCGAGCTGTTCTCAGAGGGAGAAGATGTCACTCTCAGATGCAGAGATTGGAGAAAGGATAAGTGGCGTGGTTGGTTCATAAAGTCAAACCAAACAGAGGGAAAAATCTTTAATGTAATGTATCAGAGAATGAGCAGAGTGAGTTGGTACTATAATAATAGGAGCCTGGTTATCTCTAATATCTCACTGGGAGACGTAGCAGAGTACTGGTGTGTAGTTTCTGACCCAGATAATGACTATCAATGTGATTCAACCAGCAGAACTGAGTTAGTGTACATGGAGCCCTTTGGGATTTACTCCACCTTCTTCAAAGTGCGATGCTCAGTGCTCAGTGTCCTGCTGCTGATGCTCTGTGCTGCTGTAGTCGCTGTGAACCTGAGGACCAGGAGAGGAGAGCAGCTTTCAGCTCAGAGAGAGACTTAATATGCAGATATGATCATTTCATCATTGGCTTTAATACAGCCTGGTATACACTGGCTTTAAAACAAGGGATGGTAGACATTCATGCAAATAAAACATTTGAATTTGAACAGAAAAGACACAAAGAGAGAAAGAGAGAGAGAGAGAGAAAGACACAGAGAGAGAGAGAGAGATTACAAAAACAACAAACAAAAAGACTACATAAACTGTATGTGATATTATTATTAAGATTATTAGGATCAAATAAAGTTAGAAGTACAAGAGCTGTAATAGAAGACGGGAAATGAGACATAAATGCCAAAAGTTATGAATACCCAATGACACAGTTGTTCCCTTATCGTCTATATATATATATATATATATATATATATATATATATATATATATATATATATATATATATATATATATATATATACATATATATATATATATATATATATATATATATATATATATATCATATTGTATATATATTGAGTTTGTTTAGCCTTTCTTGATGTTGTTGTGGATCTGTGTGATTATAGGGATCACTGCTTCAGGCTGCACCCTGACCCACACCTAAGGTGTTTTCTTTTTCTAATCATTTGACCTTTACCATTTGATCTTGTGTTTCTATACACTCTATATGTGAAGGAATATGAATTGTCTTTGATGCATTTATAATAGTTGTATCTTGCAGTGTTATATACTTGTTATTGTATCTTGGTCTATATCAGTCTATAATCACCTGTCTGTCTAATAAAGGTTAGAAATAAATGATAAAACTTGGGAACCAGTTTCTACTGTTTTGATTGTGATTTCTGATTTTAATAATTATAAGCAACACATCTCTCAGTAGGCTACGTAAAATGTCTTTATATTGAATTTAAGTAAGTAAAGTTTATTTCTAGAGCACATTTAAACACAGCTTAAGCTGACCAAAGTGCTGTACAATAAGTGCTAAAGTGCTATATAAAAAAACATTGAAATGTAAAATGGCAATTACACAAAGAGTTCTATCAGCAGAAATGCCAAACAGAGACATTTCTGCTCATGAAGTTTATTATGCAAGGATCTTCTGAAGTTGAAATATCTCTGATTTTACGAGTCTCCTATCCCCACAGCATGATGCCAGAGTACACAGTGCCATGTTTAGTCACGTCTAGTCCCCCTACTTTAATAAATTAAATCTAGAGCTCTCCTTTAATGTAAGTCAAAATTCTGAAGCAACTATTTCTAACCAAAACAGGGAGAAACAGACCATAATGACAATTATTTATTTACAAAACCAGACATGTCAGTGATACACTACGATAAAAACATCAGGGCAACCGTCATGTTGGTTGTTAACAAGAAACTGGAGACAGGTCGAATTTTTTATTTAAATTAACTGGAGACATGACTTTTATTGTGAAAATCCAATAAATGTCACGGTAAAGTCGTATTATTTTTTATATTTATTTTATTTATTTATAACGATCTTACACACACACACACACACACAATTCACACACACACACACAATTCACACAAACACACACACACACATTAGATATACATTTATTGATCCTTTCGGAAATTCATCTTGCACCATACAGCTCATCAAATAGACAGACAACAGACCATAGACAACAGACAACAACAACACCACTAACCCCTCCCTTCCCCCCACACAACCACAATACACAATCCCGAATATCTCCACATCATTAATAAAAAATAGTAAACTACAGTTTTTTTAGCACCAATAGGCTTTCAATAGTAAGGTGCATCATCATCAGTGGCGTTTTAATATTATACCAACATGCAGTATTATTACACAGAAAGGATCAAGTTATTTTCCCTAATTTATTTAGTAGTGTAATGCTGGTAGGAATGAATGACCCATGCATATGCATGGGTCAGACTTTGCATGGAGGACCGCACATTCTCCCTCCAAGTTTGTTTTTTATAAATAACCTTTGCATGTGACGTGGCGGGCGTGCCCACATTTTTAGCCCCGTTTTGTGCATACGTTTATAAATGAGATTTTTTTTACCCTTGTCCAGTTTCACACTAAAGTCGCAGTCTATATTTGTTTAATTTATTTACATGTCCCCAACACACAAAACACAAAATTGTGGCCAAGGAGGGCACAGTTAGGGCTGTCTTCCCATACAGCCACTCAAACCGCAATGACACTGGCCCTTGTGCAAAGGGTGTGCAAAGTGCTCAACTAAACAAAATTTACTCAAGGAGTTATTACAGTTTTTTTCAATCGCTAACAAGCGCTTACCCATACTTCGGATACTTTTTCTAAACTCTCAACACAGACTGACACCTACAAAACACAATTGGCCAAATGGATAATTTTCTTCTCAAAAACACATTTTGTTAAATATATACTAACTCTCCATTTCAAGACAGAACACATGTTTCTCTGCACACACTGACTTTACCAAAACACTGGAAATCTGACTCAAAATGAAATTATTCTGTCAAAGAATAACACTTGTTTTCACTTCACAAGGTACATGCAGTCAATCAAAGTACACCAGGTTTCAAAATACTGGCTATTGTTGACATTATAAAAACTGCATAGACTTATGTTTCAGGTATTTGCATGCAAAACATGCAATCCACCTTTTACACTAAATGTCTTGGTTGGGAAATGTATGTCCACATGTAGGCTACAATAATGTTCACATTCAAACACATTTCAGTAAAAAGCAAATCAGTTTTTTTTTTCCTTACAGTTTACTAAAGGAAGTACAGTAGAAATACAGTATACAGTAATAGAACAGAAACTGCTCTGGTACCAGGCGCTGGTGGAGATCATTGAGAAAGGCGAGGAGGCGCTCGGTATTATAGGGTCCAACCTGACATTTGTGAAGGAGTAATCCTGCATTTGCCATTGCTGCACACATGGTGATGTTTGCCCCTCTCTGTCCTGGCACATCAACTGTGGCCCTCTTTCCAAATATATTTCGTCCACGTCGACGCCTTTTGGACAGATTGAATCCTACCTCATCTATGTAAATGAATTCATGAGGGGCCTGGTTGGCCTCCAATTCCATAACTCTCTGAAACAAAGTTTATGTAGATCATGTCATTATTGTATATCATACTGTACTGTAACCTATTACTGTGTAGGTTATCTACTTGCAAAGTGCAAAGTATTGTCATAAGTGTATAGCCTCTCTTAGTGAAAGACCGTGGTTGATTACATGGTCAATGATAGTGGTACAAATTTCATCACTGACTACTGTTCTTGCAGCCCTTGGAATGACACCACCACACATTCTTACACCTCTACCTCGCCCTCTCCTTGGGCCGGCTCTTCTCCCCAGCCCTGCTCCTCTCACTGCTCCTCTCACTGCTCCTCTCACTGCTCCTCTCACTGCTCCTCTCACTGCACCTCCACCTCCTTCTGCATCTCTCACTGCTTCTGCACCTCTCCCTCCATCTCTCACTGGGCCTGGTCTTCTCCCTGGGCCCCTTGCTCTCCCTCTTCCTCTTCTTCATCCAGACATTACAGTGTTTGTATTTTTCTGTTTCTGTTTCCAAAAACATCACTCCTCAAAGTCCTTCTTTTATAGTAATTGAAAGAAATAACCCCTGCCACTGAGTCTAAGCCAGACTGGAATCAGCTGTGGTTGGCCCACTTTACCCAACATAAATCAGCTGTGTGCCAATTTTTCAATTGTCTTTTTTTTTTTTTTTCTTTCAGCTGAGATATGTTGTTTTTGAACTAATATCATTGCAGAAGCAGATGTTTTTATACTGTATTTAAGGTTTGGATAATTGTTTTTGCTATTGTGGGATGTTGTGTGTTAACATTCGTAAATACTACAAAAACAATCCATCATTTTGTTGGGAGGTATAGCTTGTCTGTTAAGACAATGTAAGCGTTGTGGAAATGTGTTCACTGACTGCATATTGTGTGAAAAAGACATGAAATATGTGAATTGTATGGCCAAAAAAAACTGATGCTGTGCTAATTGTGTTTAGAGTTTTGAAAATGTGACAACTGTTTGGACAAATGCTTGTTAGCGACTGAACAAAAACTGTAAAAGAACAACAAAAAGGTCCTGGTTTTGTACTCACAACAGACAAGCCCCCATATGTTATGACAGGCTGAAAGGCCACAACAAAAGAAGGAGATGCACAGCAATTTCAGTATTAACAAAATACCGTGTATTCAACTGCAAAGGTGTGGAAGTCAGGACCAGTGGTGTTTGAGGATGTGTGGATGCAATGAACAATGTGTGGTGGATGTTGTCTAACAGAGGCAGAAATTAAAAGGTGAACTCATGCTGGTGCTGGGTGAAGGGATCGCTGCACACTGGTCTCTGGGCAGGGAGGGGGGTGAAGTAGACAGGAAGGGGGGTCAGCCCTATGTTCCCACATTTCTAAGATTTTCTTTTTTAAAATTAGGCCCTATGTTAGGGTTAGGGTTACATTACATCTGTAGTCCATTGCTACTGGATAATAGGTTGTGTGTTACTGGCTACCAAATTGGGAGAAAGAGGGATAAAATCTGATACAAATACAAAAAGTAAATGTGGGAACATTGGGCCTAATTTTGAAAAATATATTGCTGTGGGAACATAGGCACGCTCCCCTGGAAGGACTGGCCAGGTGTTCCCAGTTACCTCGTTATGACCTCAGTCTCAGACCTGCAAGTGCACATGACAGACAACAGTACACAGGCACCGGGCAACAGGCTCTATAACAACACTATACGATAAAAACATCAGGGCAACCGTCATGTTGGTTGTTACAAGAAAGAAGACTCGAATTTTTCATTTAAATTATTTGGAGAAATTAAATTTTTTGTAAAATCCAATAAGCTTCCTGTTAAAGTCATAGTCTTTTTTATATTTATTTTGTTTAATTATGTCCATGTCTTTCTCCCCCAACACACACAAACACACATGCACACACACACACACACACACACATACACACACACACACTTATCGCTGGTTGTTTCCTCACATATCTGAAAAATCTGTGTTTGAGAACACGACAGCCTGTGATTTTAGATGAGATAAAGAAGTCATGTTTTATAGAAAAAGAGCAGCTGATGAGGATCGGCTTAGAGCAGATCTTCATCTAAGGGTTACTTTAATATAACGAAAGTGGCCAAGAGCTACTTGCATCATTTCGCTTACATTTATTTACATAACACACATGAGCTGAATGAAGCTACTGTTTGCTGAAATTGCAATACCCAAAGCTTAGGAAAAATCTTAACTTCACGTCAAGGTTCATGTCTATTTTACACTTCTTGTAGCCGACATAGTTATAGCTACATCAATGAAAATATTCCCAATCACGGTCCAAGAACAAATTACCACTTAACACGTCCCTGGCCCACAAAGTTAACTACCTCACCTTTAATATCAGGATAATTTTATGTCTCAGTTTGTCAACCTGTCCGTGAGCTACCGGTAGCTTGAGAGCTATTTTTTTGGAGACCCCTGGCGTAGAGCTTATGAGGTGAGTGGTGTCGGTGTTTGTCAACACTCACAAGGAGATCTCAGAGCAGAATGGCTGCAGTCTCAGAGCTCTCCTTCCTGCAGTTAGATAAAAACACATATTGAAGCATTTGAAATGATTATTTTGGCACCCTTTGTCTACCAGAGGAAAAGTTAGCTGTTAGTAGGCCAATGCTAGTTATGTGTTAGCAATTTAAGGCACTTGCAAACATAATACCAAAGCTTTCTAATTTATCCACATTTCACTTTACTTTCACTACAGTCTGCACAGCAGCATTTCATGTGGACCAAACTCTAGTTCGTTTTTCATTGCTTGAACACAGTTTTCAAAACTCTACACACTTATCCCATGACAAAACAGAATAGATTTCAGTCTGGTGCCTATCAAACACTGCTGATCGGAATTTTAGCTGAAAGCCTAAGCAGGTGTCTTGTTTTAGACTAGTTAGTGAAGATATATACGGTATTTGTATAGAGAAAGCTCAGAAAGCCTTTTTTGTATACAAACACCAAATAAGAATGAAACTATTATACACTGTACCGTTTGAGAGAAACAGGTAAAAGAGGAAAGATACCAACATGTCCAGGTAAGATGTCTGAGGTTATGTACACAGCTATATAAAAAAAATACTATACTATAGTAAAACTGCATTCAGTAATGGAGGTGAAAGCAATAGAAACACCACATTCATTAGTATTTAGAGATGATGCAGACATCCAGTGTGATGAAGAAAATTTTCCACATGATGCTGGAGAAAGGCAGGATTAGTCACACTATTCTTTGGTACTGTTATGTACCTTTAGTTTTTTCCATAAATTACTAGAGACAAACTACTATATTGAAGCAAACGGCTGATTTCAATTCCATCTTGTTTACCTTACGTAAAAATTGGTATATTATACAATCAATATATTTTCTTTAAATAAACTATTGAGTAGTGTCAAGACACTGAAATTGTTCCAACTGTAAAGATGAAAACGTTTGTAATTTGTGTATTGGTGTTAGATGCTAGTTTTTTTACCCTCTGTGTTCTGAGTGACAGTGTGTGTTATCTCAGTGTGTGTGTGTGTGTGTGTGTGTGTGTGTGTGTGTTATCTCAGTGAGGCTTGTGCATAGTGTTTGGCTGCACTGAGCCTGTTCTGAGTCGTGTGTGAAGAGTTGTGTTGCTTTGAATGAGTTTTGCAGGTGAAGTGAACTGTTTAGCTCAGGTGACTGTTGGTAATGCAAACAGTCATTTAGCAATCGAAAAAAACTGTAACACAAGCTGCATACTGTGTACAAAATGCAGCTTTAGCTCAACCCTCCTATTTTAAGTTGGTGAGTCAAGCAAATCGGCCAGCCACTTGCACCATTTACCAGCATCTGGCTGGAAAATGGTGCTAACTTTAAACCCTGCTGGTATGGACATCTGTTGAATGGGAGTGCAAGGACGGGTGGTGTCTGGCTGGTCTGGGTCTCAAAAGTCAAGGGCTGATTTTTTAACCTAGTCCAGTTTCACACTAAAGTTGCAGTCTATAGTTTTTTATATTTATCTATGCTTATCTCCCCCAACACACACACACACACACACTTATCGCTGGTTGTTTCCTCACATCTCTACACAATCTAAAGACACATCAGCCTCGGTGGTTTTAGACACATACGTGCAAAGGACATTGATTACTTGGAAGCCTAATGCTTCAACGTTTCCTATGATGATGAGATAAAGAAGTCATGTGTGTTGCAAAGAAAGAGAAGCTGCTGTACAGAGCCTCGTATACCAGCATTGCTGCATCTATAGCGGGCTCATTGATTGCAGTTTCCTATTTTTTTGAGTTATGTTTTCTCTCGGTTGGTGGCTGTGTCTCTCATTCATCGGCTGTGTCTCGTGGTAATAAAAAGGCTGAGCGATTGCGCACACAACAGGGTGTTCAATGCACCTCCGTTTAGTTTAAAAAACATGTCGCTACGTTTAGTGGGGCTGAATGGGGCCAAAGTCACACACCCACTCTTCACATGTGCAACACTAATTGCTTAACTGCTCACTAACCAATCACTGCTTCAGTATAGGCCTTTACATAGGTCATATTACCTGTTTGGAACAATGGATGCCAACGACGGACAGAGAGCCAGAGGAGGAGGGAGAAGCAGGGGACAACAACAAGGAGAAGTTCAAGGAGGAAGAGTTGGAAGAAGACGAGGGCAAAGAAGAGAAGGATCAGGGCCACACTTCTTGATCAAACTTTTAGAAATGAGAAAACTCTTCTACTTATAGTTTTTTCCAACTGCTTACACACAAACATCTTTTCATGTCACATGCTTTTTGAAACCTCTCACTCAACGTGCAAAACTACACATAAAATCTCCAAAACCATGAGCTATTTCTCAGCCTTTCACTCAGTTTTTTGTGTAAGCAGTTGGAAAAAACTGTAAGCACAATTTTGACAACAGGGACAGTCTTTTTCAAAACACTACACACATTTAGGCTAACGACACACCCAATTAGCACAATACCTCAGACCCGTTGCAAAATGAAACACTCTTGCAAAAACTATACACTAATTTATAAAAAACATATTTTGTTTCCATATTAAACACACACGTTTCATTTGACTTAATTATGTTTAAACTAGATACACACTGCTGTTGCTAACCTAAAACAATTTTAACAATTCTACTTCTTAGTGATTAGAGTACTGTAAATGAACTATACAGAGAAAGTGCAAATTTACAATAAGTTCACCAAACACTACACTAGACCAATGCTGCAGACTGAGGAAAATATCATTTACAGTTTTTTCCAACTGCTTACACACAAAATCTTTTCATGTCACACGATGTTTGAAACCTCTCACTCAAAGTGCAAAACTACACAGCAAATCTCCAAAACCAGAAGCTATATTTCTCAGCCTTTCACTCAGCTTTCAATTGCATGAAACACTTTTTTCAAAACATTACACACAATTCTCTACCTAAGACACAAAAATCTAACAGGAAGTGACTTGCTTTCCATTTCTAAACACAACCAATCAAAATGCTACACTTATTTACCAGGGCACACACACACTTCTCACATTTGCAAACACATTATGTCATAACTGAACACTAACCAATCATTGCTTTAGTATAGGCCTATACAGAGGTCAAAGGCCAGATTACCTGTTTTGAACAATGGATGCCAACAATAGACAGAGAGTAAGGGGAGTAGGAGGAAGAGACAGGGGATAACAACGAGGAGGAGGAGGAGGGAAGAAGAGGAAGAAGGAGAGCCATCTCTGATGAGATCAGGGAGAGTAGCTTTATAGTGGCGTCCATACTGCATGCAACTATCTAATGACTATTTCAGCATTACTAATCAATCAGACTCTGTTTTGCACAAAGTGCATACAATGCTGTCCCCCCCCACACAAGCACGGACAAACACTCACAACACACACACGCACACACACACAAACACACACATCACACACACACACACACACACACATATTCTTTATTCTAAAAATGATACCTTTGGTTTACATATGTTTGTACTTGTATTTTCTTGTTTCATGCTACTTTATACAACACTATGCTACTCTTACAAACGTAACGTTGTGCCCAATAAATATTTTCAGTTTTACTGTAACATTACATTGTTTTTTACAGTGCACTTTTCAACCCCTCTCAGCAGATGACTTTCTCTCTAGAACATTGTAAATGTAGCTCTAAGCCTATGAAAGACAAAAGAGCTTTAGATTTAGAACATTTAGTGTGTACATGTCATATCCAAAAGTGTTTATGGTATTTTGAATGCAGTGTTTCATTTTGAAGGAGATGTGAGGTTTTGCATTTTGTGCGTGCAGTTTTAGGAATTGTGTGTAGAGTTTTGAAAAGGGGAGACATAGTTTTGAAAACGTGTTTAAGCAGTTGGAAAAAACTGTATTTCTCTCCATATACCCAAATCAATTAACATGTCGACATGGAGAATCACTACAAAACGTCCCGGTTTTCATGCAACTGCAGTAGTGTGCATAACACTGTTAGTTCCGCAAACAACAGACAAACATAAAATAAATAAATAAAACATTTTAAATAATAAAATGAGCAGCTGATTACTGTAACTGTAGACAGATTTTCTTTGACCTGTTTCCTTGTCGAAATGTCCTTATGACAGATGCCGCTGTATATCAACTAAGATTAGCCTGAACTCTTACGGTACAGATCCACTTTTACGACACGACTGTCGCGTGGTGTCGCGACATCATACAGCCATGGTTGATGCTCCACGCCCCTAACCAGCAGCTGATTGGACGAATGCAAGACGTGGGTTTGGCTACTCGAGAATTTCAACAGACTGTCATGGCGGCTCGTTGAGAATACAATCTCGTATTGTACTAAAATAGTTAAACCGAAACGTGTTTCTGAAAACATTTTAAGCGAGAAATAGGCCGTGATGCAGTTTCAGATCAACAAAAGTTAGTTTGAAAGATTTTCGTCTACTTCTACTGGATAGTCGCCTTCAACGGAATAATTTGCATAAAGCTGGGCATATATTTATTTTATATAGTGCTTAAACCAGATTGGTGTGTCTACAATTAAGCAATCATGTGTTTTCGAACCTGGTGGCTGTGTTTAACCAATTGGTTCATGTGTGTGTTCATTTGAAAGCCTTTGCTTTGAAATTGCAAGGAAATTACATCATGATAAATTTCTGTGTCAAATGCATACAAGTGTGTTTGGTGTTTTGCAAAAAGTGTGAAGCTGACAATGTGCTTACAGTTGTGCAAATCAAGGCCAGTGTTTTGCTCCTTGAGTGTCAGGTTTTGCGGGGAATTGTGGGAAAGTTTTAATTTTAGTGTGTAAGCAATTGTAAAAAACTGTAAAGCGTTCCAGATTTTGTGTGTGTGTGTGTGTGTGTGTTTGTGTGTTGGGGGAGATGAGCATGTATGAATATAAAAAAAGTGTAGACTAATACTTTAGTGTGAAACTTATTGGATTTGTCATTATGATCTTTTTATGTTGTTATTTTTTATTGTTTTAATGTTCTTTTGGACAGTAATTTGGTCAGCTTAAGCTGTGTTTAAATGTGATCTAAAAATAAACCTTATGTAATTACTTAAATTAAATATAAGAGACATTTTACATACCGATAGATATTGCTTATAATAACAGTTTTTTACGATTGTTTACACACTAAAATAAAAATGTCCACACTACTATTGCAAAATTCTACTCCAATAAGCAAAACACCTCCACAGATTTGCACAACATTACACACAATGTCTGCTTCACCCTTTTTGCAAAGCATTACACAGTGATTTGTAAAACTCTACACACATGTTCACACCTTAGCCACAGATAAGGATTGTGAGGTTACTTCCTTGTCATTACAAAGCCACGGATTGCCAATAACCACACCATTGAACGAATTGGATAAACACATCCACCATGGAAGCACACATGTGCTGATGATGAAAAGTTACAGTATTCTTGTTGCTTTTACAGGAGTTTTTCTTCAGAGTCAAAGTTTATGTACTTCATGCAGTAATTTGTATTTGTCTACAGATTTTATTGGTTTCATTGATTTCATTGTTGGTTGATTACTGTAACTGATTGTGGTAAGAAATACTGTAAGTGTTGAAATAAATACTTGAAATATTCAGTCTGCAGCATCAGTGTTGTACAGTTCTTGGTAAGTTTATAGTAGGCCTATTTGTGTACATATCTCAAACTAATCATGAAGAATGTTGTGTGTTTGTTACTACTTTTTTTGTCATCTAAATTATCCCTTACTTAACAATGTCTGGCCAAAAATCTAGCACATGCTATTTCCTAAAATTAGTTTTTTTACAAATGTGTTTTTTATTTATTACAGCAGTGTGAAACTGGCTGCAATAGTGTCTGATCATTGAGGACTGTGTTGGTTAAATGAAAACTAATAGCATGTTAACAACAAAAAAAACTGTAAAATCAGAAATCACAATCAAAACAGTAGAAACTGGTTTTCAAGTTTAATCGTTTATTTCTAACCTTTATTAAACAGACAGGTGATTATAGACTGATATAGACCAAGGTATAATAACAAGTATATAACACTCAAAACACTGCAAGATACAACTATTATTAATGCAGTAAAGACAATTCATATTACTTCACATATGACATAAAATATCCCATAATCTTCTAATTTAAAATCAAACATCAGTACAGACACACAAGATCAAATGGTAAAGGTCACATGATTTGAAAAATAAAACATTTTAGGTGATAGTAATGTTAAAAAGTTAATTACCAACATGTTAAAAAATATTAAAAACAATATGACATAACAGAGCAGCCCCCCTCCTGTGGGTCAGGGTGCAGCCTGAAGCAGTGATCCCTATAATCACACAGATCCACAACAACATCAAGAAAGGCTACACAAACTAAATATATATACAATATGATATAATATAATGTGTATATATACATAACAAACTAATACAGATGATAAGGGAATAACTGTGTCATTGGGTATACATTATGTCTCTCTTATATTACAGCTCTTGTAGTTTTCACTTCATTTTATTTAATCATAATAATCTTAATAATAATATCAGATACAGTTTATGTAATTTGTTGGTTGATTTTGTAATATCTCTCTCTCTCTCTCTCGCTCTCTCTCTCTTTCTGTCTTTATTGTTCAAATTCAAATATTTTATTTGCATGAATGTCTAACATCCCTTGTTTTAAAGCCAGTGTATACCAGGCTGTATTAAAGCCAATGATGAAATGATCATATCTGCATATTAAGTCTCTCTCTGAGCTGAAAGCTGCTCTCCTCTCCTGGTCCTCAGGTTCACAGCGACTACAGCAGCACAGAGCATCAGCAGCAGGACACTGAGCACTGAGCATCGCACTTTGAAGAAGGTGGAGTAAATCCCAAAGGGCTCCATGTACAATAACACAGTTCTGCTGGTTGACACACACTTATAACCTCGGTGATAAACTGCACACAAGTACTCCCCTGCGTCTTCCAGTGAGACATGAGAGATAACCAAGCTCCTATTAAATGTGCTCGTGCCATATGATACGTAAAACGCTTTTCCCTCTGTTCGTTTTGACTTGACGAACCAATGGTGCCACGTACCCTCTCCCCAGTCTCTGCATCTGAGAGTGATATCTTCTCCCTCTGAGAACAGCTCTACAGCAGGGGGGCCAAATTTGGGACACACCACCAGATAATACTCTTGCTCTTTCATAGAGGCTTTACAGGCGTACCAACCTGAGTGATTTAATGTTAGAGATGAGAACACCAGCGAGTAGTTTTTGTCCACTGAAGGAACAGTCTGGTTTACTTGTCCTAGGTCAGTGGAGATCCAATTAGACCAACGTGGAGGCTGTTCATCATTGGAATCACTGACAGTGCACGGCAACACAGCGGTCTCTCCCACTGAGCCGTAGATTCTCTCTCTTGCCTCTACTGAGGAAAATATTGCGTAAACTGACAACTCTATGGTGTGACTGCTGACACACTGCTGTTGGTTCATCACCAGACAGGTATAATCTGTAAGATCTGTTGTTGTTACCTTGGATACACGAAGAGCTGATGTGTTTGTCACCACTTGGTATCTTCCTCTAACATTGTCCATCACTGAAGTAATTTTGCCCCCAAAAACTCTGCTCCATGTTTCTTGCACATTACTAAGTTTGAGCCACTGGACATCCAGATTATCAGCTGCTCCCTCACATGGCAGGTCCACTGTTTCTCCAAATCTCGCTTCGATATCTCTCCAATCTTTTAAAGTACAAACAGTAATAGTGATGTTGTTTTCATGCGTCACGTTGCCCTCAGTCCAACACTCCTCTCGGTACGGGCCGGAGTCTGAATGGGTCAGGTGGATGATGGTGTAAGAAGAAGTATTCACCGTGTTGACAAGTCGTTGTTTCAGGTCTCCAGGTAGTGAGGAGCTGTTGGACCAGAGGTCAGAGGTGTTCCACAGGACGAGCTTCTCCTCACCAACAGATCTGGAGATCAGGCAGGAGTTGGTGTTCTCGGGGAGCTTGAAGGTGTAATTGGTCCTTTCCTCTTGGACGATGATCCGTTCTTGTGCATGGATGTTGTTGATGAGAGCAAACAGCAGGAAGGAGAGCTCTGTGACTGCAGCCATTCTGCTCCGAGGTCGACAAACACTGACACCACTCAGCTCATACACGCTCTACGCCAACCCTCATCAGCAGCTTCTCTTTTTATATTTTCTAAATAACATGACTTGTTTATCTCAACATCAGAGGAAACTTTGCAGCATCAGCTCTCTATCAAATAATCAATGTCCTTTGAGCGAGTCTAAAACACAGGCGCTGATGTGTCTTCAAACACAGATTATTCAGATAGTATTCAGAGATGTGAGGAAACCACCCAGCTCTGTGTGTGTGTGTGTGTGTGTGTGTGTGTGTGTGTGTGTGTGTGTGTGTGTGTGTGTGTGTGTGTGTGTGTGTGTGTGGGGGAGAGAGAGATGAGCATAAATAAATATATACAGTACAGGCCAAAAGTTTGGACACACCTTCTCATTCAATGTGTTTCTTTATTTTCATGACTTTTTACATTGTAGATTCTCACTGAAGGCATCAAAACTATCCCTCATGCCCTCTTCAGTCATTTTTGTACATTTTTCTCAAGTTTTTTTTTCGTTTTGTGATCATTTTTGCTGTGTTACTTCTTATGGCATGACATTTTGTAGGAATCCTTCTTTTCAGTCAATTTTTTTAAATCCAGTGTTTTTTACTCTTACATGTCTTTTATACTTAAATGATTCATTTTGTACCCTCTGGACACCTTCGAGGCAAAAATGTCCACGCACACAAAAACTGTTATTAAATCATCATATATCAATATTTTTTTCTGCTTTTTTTTCATGAATCACTTAAACAACTTCGAATCTAATCAAAACCACCAAACATTCAATCATTTTCAAGATTTTAACCCTTTAAATGCCAGTTTATGTATATGAAGTATGTCATTATTTATAAAAAAAACACAAAAAATGATTTTTTCCCCATATAATGAATAATATGTAGATAGGTCTTTGGTGGTGATAAGAGGCTTGGATATGTCAAAGATAAGCAACAAAACTGATTTGATTGCATTAGTATTTCTTATGTAATTCCAGATACTCCCTCTGGACACCTTCGCGGCAAAAATGGCCCCATTCACTTCCATTATAACCACATGTTTTTATCTCATTGCCTTTACATTACAAAACCATGCATTCTGTAATGTCAGCATTTCATTTGGAAGAAAACTAGTCATATTTGACATTTTTACAGTATTTCACCAGATTCAATCATTTTGCCCTTGTAGGCCGATGCATGAAATTATAGTTATATTATGGAGCTCTGTGTGTGTGTGTGTATGTGTGTGTATGTGTGTCTGTGTATATGTGTATATTTGTGTGTGTGTGTGTGTGTGTGTGTGTGTGTGTATGTATGCGTGTGTGTGTATGTATGTGTGTGTGTGTGTGTGTGTGTGTGTGTGTGTGTGTGTGTGCATGTGTAACCCTGTCGAAAATTGGGTTAAAATAATAATCGAAATAAAAGTGATAAACTACCGAATTATTTATGCAGATTGAAGTTAATGTTTATTTCGTCACTACTAGGTGGGATAAGTTTGAAATAAATTACTTTTTTTTTTTAATTTATTTTTTAAACCATTTTTTGCATCTGTCGGTTTAACCGGAAGTTTTACAGTGCATTCTGAGGAAGCAGGAAACAGAGTTTGGTGGAAAATTCCTCTAAAGCTAACGTCTTCAGTTGAAAACGTGCACCTTATGACACAAGGTTTTGTAGAGGTTGAAAACTATTTAGAGAGACGCTGTAAAGAGTAAGGATTATTGGCATTGTGCAGTTATTAAATAAATGCCGTGGAACAGCAAGAAGTACCGTTTTCATCTCAGAATGCTGCACTTTGAGCCTCGGTAAGCTGGTTATTCAGTGCTATTTTGCTAGTTGTTGTGTGTTAGCAACGAAGTTATTTCAACACAAGAAATTAGTTATCATTATCTCTGTAGTTAATGAGTAGAGTCTGTTATTAAGAAAGAAAGGAAACGATCATTTTGGCTAATGTGATAACTTTTTGGTCACTTTTATTAGTGTTGCTGGAAATGGTTGAATTTTACAAGCAGCATTCTATTGAGAAATAGTGAACTAATGAATGTGATTCACTGTACTTTTAAGGGCCATTACTCTGTTCCCTGTTTGTGGAGCAGGTACTGTTACAGAAAAACACATTTGCTTTTACTGAATAAGTCGAATTAAAGTGTGTGTGTGTTTAATGTTAAATATATGCCTAAATAAGGTGTTAAGCTAAATTGTTGATTGTCTTTTATATCTATTTACACTGTGTTTATATGTTAACCATATTTTGTTAGAACAAAAATAATTCTAGCATTATTTAAAACATGAGAGTGAACCAGAGAATAATAATGTTTCAGCAGAAGTATTTTCACTTAGCCAGTGACTATTTTTATTTGTTATGATCTGGTAAAATGTTGTACAACAGAAATATGTGAGATATGTAAGAGAAGTTTAAGGTGAAACAGAACAGAGACTATGAGCCTGTTTGTAACTGCAGGTCAGGTCTTTTGCGACTACTGAGATTCAACGAGGAAAACCACTGACCCAGTAGATGGCGAGCCACCCTGTGCGACTTCCAGGAAATCGGATCTCCGTCGCTATTGAAACTGCTGGATGAAATATCTAGCATGTGGTAGGAGTGTGCCAGTTCCCCAGATTGGTACCCGCAGCAGATATACATAGACAATATTGCACTTTGAACTTTGACTCATGACTTTTGACTGATTTGACTTCCGTTAGACTGGAACTCAGGAAACACTACTCATCAGACATTGACCTGGATAGACATTTTGGAGAACTCCATACAAGGACAATTTTATTTTGTTTAAGGGGCCTGTTTATTGTTTTTCACATCATAAATGTAATGTAGCTTTCTTTGCAATTCCTCTACTAAAGTTGCAGTTAAAGTACACCTCTTTTGTGTTGTTATGGTTATTGCACTCTAACTCAGCTCCTCGAACCCAGAGCGAGGTGTTCTTACCAAGAGTGGGTTACACATGCATGTATGCATGTCTGTGTGTGAGAGAGAGTTTGTGAAAATCTGTAAACAAACAATGATAATTTTAGTGGTGAAAAAAGCGCACCTAACTTTTGCCAGTTATATTATGGAGCCGTGTGTGTGTGTGTGTGTGTGTGTGTACATGCGTGTCTGTGTGTGAGAGAGAGTTTGTGTGAATCTGGGTGAAAAAAGGGCTTCTTTTGAAGGATTCATTTCATGTGTCTTTGAAGACGTGCTTGCATAAAAACATTGTCTGCATTTGTTGTAAACAAAACCAACTATTAGTGTGTTGATGCACCTGGCTCTAGAGAAGGAGAAAGACCTGGAGCAAAGAGAAGGAGCCTTTATCTTTCAGCCAACTGCAGGACTCATCTGAAGATGACACAAAGTTTCTGGAGTCTGACAACATGGTCACTGGTGTCCTCCAATTCTGTGAGTGCCTCTAACCTTCCTCTGAAAGTGGAGAGGACACTGAAGATCCTGTCCATCCAAACCTTGAATGGACAGTGAAGAATTGGCAAGTCTGGTCTCCATCTAATACTGAGATGCTGCGCAACATTCAAGCACCGACCGGCATGATGCCAGAGCCCACGAGATATGCCATATCAAGAATCCATGATGTGGCATCCTCTTTCAACCTTTTCTTCACTCCTGACGTGATCCAGCTGATTCAGGAAATGACAAACTACACGGGAGGTGTTCAATCTCAGGATGGAGTGATGTGGATGGTCAAGAGATTTGAAAATACATGGGACTTCACACTTGATGGTGTGTACCGGTCCAAAGGGGAATCCACCCGGAGCCTGTGGGATGTCCATAGTGGGAGACCAGTCTTCAGGGCCACCATGTCCCACAAACGATTTGAAATGATAAGCGCCAGTTTACAGCAAATGAAGAAGACAATGTTTTTATTCAAGCACGTCTTCGAAGACACATGAAATGCATTCTTCAAAAGATGCCTTTTTTCAGCCCTAAAATGATCATTGCTTGCTTACAGGTTCACGCAAACTCACACACACACACACACAAACACAAACACACACACACAAACACACACAGAGCTCCATAATTATAACTATAATTTCATGCATCATGCTTTGCTTTTTTTGATAACTCTGCAAACCCTTGGTGTTCTCTCAATGAGCTTCATGAGGTAGTCACCTGAAATGGTTTTACCTTCACAGGTGTGCTTTGTCAGGGTTCATTAGTGGAATTATTTCCCTTATTAATAAAAAAGCAAAGGGTGGCTACTTTGAAGAATCTAAAATATAAGACATGTTTTCAGTTATTTCACACTTTTTTGTTAAGTACATAATTCCATATGTGTTCATTCATAGTTTGGATGCCTTCAGTGAGAATCTACAATGTAAATAGTCATGAAAATAAAAAGGAAACACGTTGAATGAGAAGGTGTGTCCAAACTTTTGGCCTGTACTGGAGATAAAGAAGTCATGTTTGTTACAAAACACGAAAAAGGGTACCTGCTGTGTTAAAAAACATGTACCACCCTGGAGCTGGTGGTTTCCCACATCTCTTCAATGATCTGTGTTGAAGTCACGTCAGTCTCAGTGGTTTTGGCTCCATTTCCTCTCACATTTCCCCGACAGATAGCCATCAAACTGACACCAACTTCAAAACTATCATGCATTTGAAGTTACTTCCACACTTGCAGCAAACGGTCAGGTTTTATTCTCCTATTTTATCAGTTTTTTTATATTGTTTTAGGATATTTGCAAATAACTGATCCCCATGTTTTTCATATCAAAATGTTCAGAACAAACCCAGCTTTCCCTATAGTGATGCCCAAATCTGTCTCAGAGCGATGTGTAAAGAGATAATTTGGCACTGAATCTGCTATAACCTGCCTTGCCTTCCTTTTTCCTTGAGGCCACTTTCCATGAAGTGCTCATATTATGTTTTTTGGCTTTTTCCCTTTCCTTTATTGGACTATTTACATGGTAGATTCTCACTGAAGGCATCAAAACTATGAAAGAACACATGTGGAATTATGTACTTAACAAAAGTGTGAAATAACTGAAAACATGTCTTATATTTTAGATTCTTCAAAGTAGCCACCCTTTGCTTTTTTATTAATAAGGGAAAAAATTCCACTAATGAACCCTGACAAAGCACACCTGTGAAGGTAAAACCATTTCAGGTGACTACCTCATGAAGCTCATTGAGAGAACACCAAGGGTTTGCAGAGTTATCAAAAAAAGCAAAGGGTGGCTACTTTGAGGACATGTGTAAGATATTAGCCTTTTTGAATAGATACTTTGGGACATTATCCCCGCAGTGGCATTTTTTTTGTCATTAACACATGAAGGAAAAATAGGTGGACAGCTGGAAATGAAGCATCGCTAGCACAAAAGTTAGCATTAACTAACGTTAGCTTCACACTAGCTGATGTTTTTACACTAATTTTTGTGTCCAGCTCAAGTTTTTTGACTTTAACGTGTATAGGTCTTTGTTAACCTCTGTTTGTCAGAATGACCATAACTCGACAGTGGCTGCCTGCAGCCATACAGAGCCTTATAAATGTAAGACATTATAGATAACTAACATTAGCTAGTGTTACCTTTTTATGGTTAGTTTAAACAACATAACTTGTCCTGGTCCGCTTTGTTAATCAATCAATCAATCAAAGCTTTTATTATGGACACACACAGTCCAGAAAACAGACAGTAAGACATACAAATACAAAAAGACAAGTTAGTGTATTCTGATACTAAAGTAGGGCTGTGGTAGAAGCCTTCAGAGTTTCCCACTTGGCATATTTTATAAGGCATAACTGTCATGCTGTTACATGTAACGCTATAGTGTAAAACGTAATTTATCAGGCCAGAGCATTAATGTAAAGTTTTATTTGTCTACTCTATAAAAAGAGACCTTCACTGCAGCCACTGTCAAGTTATGGTCATTCTGACAAACAGAGGTTAACAAAGACCTATACATGTTAAAGTAAAAAAAACTTGAGCTGGACACTGAAATTAGTGTAAAAACACCAGCTAGTGTGAAGCTAACGTTAGTTAATGCTAACTTTAGTGCTAGCGATGCTTGATTGCCAGCTTTTCCCAGCTGTCCACCTATTTTCCCTTTATGTGTTAATCACAAAAAAAATGCCACTGACGGGGATAACGTCAAAAAGTATCTATTCAAAAATGCTAATATCATTCACATACTTACATACTTACCTGTGGGCTGGTGCCAGTGAATACTGTGGTGCTATAAGTCATACATGGAAGGGGGAGAAGTCATTGTTCCTGCTGAACTGCACAATCTGGCACAGTTTATTGCTCTTATAGTGTAATTGGTACCATATGTTGTCCAAAAATTTTTTTAAATGGAACTTTGTCACTGGCATCAGTTTGTTAAGTAAAAATCACATGTATATAGTGGATAGAAAGCATTCAGTCATAGTTCTCACAGTAACACCATTTCCTGAAGGCAACATGACAGAGGAGTCTTCTGCCTTCTTTGTTAGGCTGTCACTCATAATGCCACGCCCCTCTGAGTTGAAGCCACGCCCCCCACGCAAAATCAGGGCCAAAAGTCTGAAACCGAAAAAAAAAGATCTGAAACTGAAAAACAGATCTGAAACTGAAAAAAAAAAGATTTGAAGCCATAAAAAAAATAACTTTTGAATCTGAAAACAAATATAAAAGTGAAAAATGAAAATTTATAATTTATTCAAAATAATTCCAGAATTTAATCTATATTTCATTCAAACTGAAAGAAAAATTGGTACACTTATTTTTAGTTTGAATAAAAGGTTTTATTTTTTCCAAGTTTTGACCAAAGCTTAAATTTTCAATTTCAAGCTTTATTTTTTCAACTATATATATTTTTTTCAAATTAACAAAACATTTGGCCCTGATTTAGCTCCATAGAATCATGGATGATGAATGTAAGACGAGAAAAATGATGAGCTTTGTTTTGATGATAGCACAACTGTGCTATCATCAAAACGGAGCTCATCATTTTGCATCAGTACTGTGTTTAAGTTTTGATGTACCACTTGAGAATTACTTATCACTTATTCACCCCAGTGATACTTATAGCATCTTTACAGATTCGATTTGAACATTTTCTGTTCATTTTTATCTTCCTAAACTTTGTGTCTTCATGTCTGTTCATAATTTTAATTTGAGATTGTACCAGAATAGGTTTGCATGGTTTAATTTTCAAAAAACACCATATTTTTGTTGTACTGCACATTGCTGCAGCTCCTCTTTTCACCCTGTGTGTTGAGCTCTCTGTTTTAGCTACAGAGTGAGACATCTCAACTTATGTACCATCTTTGTTGTCAGTCGCACATGCTCAGTAGCTAGGTAAGGACTACATGTACTAGCTAGCTGTTTCTCCAACTTCGTTCAGTACAAGGCAGGATTAGCCGGGAGACTTCTTCTAAACGAGGACACACTTCACACTTTGCGTTGAATACCTGCAGAACAGGGACATGGAAGTAGTTCTTTACAATTTATTTTGTAGATTAGGGTGAATTTGTGTGTGTTGTAGCAGTGTTTTGTCATTGAGAACGAGCTAGTATGCTAACGGTTAGCCCCCTAGGCCCCTCGTTTCGGCTAGTTACGTAGAAAGCCCTGACTGAAGGCAGGACACATTCAGAAACTTGTATCTCACTCAAAACAGCATGGATGTTTTTTGTCAAAGTTTGTGTGTGTGTATATGTGTGTGTGTGGAAGCACCAGAGACACAAAATAACACCCCAAATCCCAGAAAAAGTGATTATTTTCATAATATGGGCACTTTAAACATTTCTGTGTTTTTTTTTCTGCAAGTGAAAGCAATGGACAGGAGACGTGGAAAAACAACATCAAATTCTTTATTATATTCATAGATTTGTCACTGGTTTTATTAGAAGCACTTCCATGCTGATGAGAAGAAAGATACACATACTGAAAAACCTGAATGAGAAAATATTGAGAGAAAAAGTTACACGGAGAAAGAGAGACCGAGAGACAAAGAGGGAGAGAGCATGCAGTGAGTATCTGTTAGGAAGAGAACGTCAGGTGCTCGTTCTTCTACGTTTCCCCTTAAACGTCCGTCAGCTTCCCAAGCGTTTTAAAACTGGAGTTACTCACACACACACACATGGACTAACTGAGCACAAAGTAACACACTTCAAAACCAAAGAACAAAAAAGTACACTTAGTGAAGTTATCAAAATATAGGCTATATGCTGTATACTCTTAAGACGTGGTAACGTGAAAACAACCAGCGCTGAGTTAGCTTCTATGAGAGTGACTTGGACGTTATATTCTCCGACACATACGATTATAGAAGATTAAAATGACAAAAACGGAGATTTAAACTTTCAACTACAAATCACAAATACTTTACATTCCTGCTGATCATTTCTCAAATCATGCATTAGTGTTTGAGAGATTGATTGTAATTCTTAAGTACGCCATTTTACTACTTCGTTTTGACAAAGATGCAAATTTTACGCTACAGGATTCATGTTTTGATTTACGTAGAAATGTACGGCAACCAAAAAGGCTGCCTGGAAATTAAACTAAAACCTTGAGGAAGGCTTTGGAAATAAGTCAGCAGAAAATAAGGACCAACCCGATCTCACTCTGAACTCGTAAAATATGGACGTTTGGACAGTGGTTTAGAGAGTAGTATGAAAGGCTGAAATTCACAAATTCACGTTTCCTAAAGTCATTTTCTTCTTTAACCGTCCCGTTATTCCAGCGTGTCACGGAAACGTAAGCCCACCCATGAGCTTTCCCTTAAAATAACCGCGTCAACAACACAATTTTATTTATATTATCAAATCATAACAAGAGTTATCTCAAGACACTTTAAAGATAGAGTAGGTCTAGACCACACTCTATAATTAACAAAGACCCGACAATTCCAGTAATTCCCCCAAGAGCAAGCATTTAGTGCGTCAAAAGGGACCCCAATAGTTTAGTTAAAGTGCGTTATATGATGCTAAAGGAGACTTTTAGCGTCAATAACAACGACAAAGGCACCTGACCAAGCGTCCGTATTTTACGAGATGGGAGTGAGAATACACATGGGGCACATGGTAGTAAGTTTGTAGTGAAAGAGCTAAAACAGACAAACCCAGTAAAGTCCTTTAAATGTCATAAAATAAACTGAATCCGAGACAAACTAAGTTTCCCTCTAAACTAATTTGAGAATGCATTGTGGTAGTAGTATTGGAAAGTATGTTATTTTAATGAGACAAGGTTGGAAATAATTAAATGTAAGTGACACTTAGTGGCCAAAACCAGAGAAAAGTTCCACATTTTACACAGCAGTAAGAACCAACGGAGGCTTCACTGACATATTGACCGTACGGTACGTTTACTGTACAAAGACAAACCTCACCATCACTGTGGTCCACTGACGTCTATGTTCACCTACAGGATGACTCGCTCTGGGGAGCTAAAGCATTCAACAGCGTCCTGCAGCAGAGCATTTTTATAGCAAAAGTGTAAAATTATGAAGAGACACTTGCAGCTTTCAGTTCATCGTGCTCTTGTTCCGGTTTGGATGGGATGGCAGGGGAAAATAGCAGGAACGTAGGAAGGAAGGAGTTCAAATCTGACTTTCAGTGAAACAGATCTGGATTTCTTTATTCAAATACAGTTGACATGGAGTCCAATTAGTTTTCTCATTAACTGGATTGGCTTTGTTAAACTTCATCTCGTCCCTGAACAAAGCTGGAATTTGTGAAGTCCTTGCTACCTGATTTCCTTCATGTTTTAAGGACACGTTCACGCCTGAAAAGCTACTTTACCGAATTCCAGTTTTTCCAAGAAAGGTGGGAACCCTTTACGTTAACAAGCTGATTAACAACAAAAAAAAACTGACGTAAGCGCTAAAAGGCCAGGAGTTTGTGTTCAAAATGTCTCTGTTCACCTGTCAGGACGCCTCATAACTCAACCTACGACTCGCGACAAAGATTAAGAATTGGGTGAAGTACGACTTGGCACCACTTCATTTAGTTACACTTTGATTTCACAGGTGAGAATGGAAAGCTGAGACTCTACTCTGCCGCTGGTCGAGCTAAACTGAGCACCTGATGAGTGTAAGCGCTGCAGCTATCGTTGGTATAATGTTGAAGCTTATTCCACGGGCACAAAAAGAACAATATTTAACAGCACTTTGCAGGAGCAACCACAAAATACAGTGTTTCCTTTAGCCAAGGCTGACAGAAAGACGCAGCAAACCATTAACAAAGTTCAGTCTGATTGTTCTTTACTGTCGGTCTGAACTCTCTCTGGAGGAGTGAGGAAAGAAGGTTTCTTACTGGCCAGATTCGGGAGGCGCATGGATTTCAGAACTCAAGACCCAATCTGGTAGCCTGGGAAAACCCTGACCAACTTCTGCCAAATTTGAGATTTTCTCTGCAAGTCAGTCTGGCCAAGAGCCCATTCAAGCCCATTTCCAATTTTTCCAAATCGAGGCACCAATAACAATCTTTGAGGTGGGCTTTACACCAATCACAACCGTTGAGGAGGGCTTTACACCAATCACAACCGTTGAGGAGGGCTTTACACCAATCACAACCGTTGAGGAGGGCTTTACACCAATCACAACCGTTGGGGAGGGCTTTACACCAATCACAACCGTTGGGGAGGGCTTTACACCAATCACAACCGTTGGGGAGGGCTTTACACCAATCACAACCGTTGAGGCGGGCTTTACACGATGACAATAGCGCAGCAACTGCGAGCAGCTGTTTGTTTACATTCAACATGACGGCCACCTGAAGCGCAGTGTCACCCAGATCGTTGGTCTGATTGGTTGAAGGACTATCCAATAGCGCCCAGAGGCATTTGAGTGGCGTCCGTTGGTTACGCCCCTTTTTGGAAATGGGCTGTGAATGAAGCTTGCCCAGGTTTGATGTCTACCAGGCTACCAATCTGGGGATTTTACTCAAATATGTTGACAAAATGGTTTGTTAGAAATGTGCCAACAGAGTACAACAATTAAAACTTTTAAATCCTAAAAACCCAACATTCAGCCATAATTATCACAAGCCATACTTTGCAGGTACAATCCCAGTTTACTTGGATGGAGTTTTTACAGCTCTGTTTCAGATCTCAAAGATCTGCTCGTCCAACAAATGCAAAATTCATAATCCAGACTTCCCGGAGCTGCATAACAAATCAGTTTGTTACAAATGTTGACTCATGGTCATAAACTGGGGCTTTTCACGGGTAAAACATGCAATGCATGTTTGTCATTTATGGATTTAGATGGCAAAATTTGGATTGCCACAGTTTGGGCTTATTTGTTTTTGGATTAAAGTTAAAACTGTAGATGCACCTGCTGCTCTTAAATTTTTGAATCGACCAGTCACTAAGGTGTAAATGTGCCTCCGCAGATTGATTTTCGTTCATTTCTCCGACTGAACATTTGCCGTTTGGGGCGTCTGGTCATCGGCAGCCTCGGCCATCGGAGCGCGAGCGTGTTTGTCTCTCCGTCATCAGTGTGAAGAGACATCATCACAGAAACCATGTCCACACAGAGATTGGTACACTGTTTACATATTGCTGTTTTCAGTTACGCACATAACTTCGAGAGAGATTTAACATTACAGTAAGCAAACACACAAAAGGTTTTAGATCGAGTCCTGTTTTTGTTTTGTCTTTTCGCAGATGCTCACATTCACCAAAGGGAAGCAAAGTCTTATTTAAGTGGAGAAAGAAGAGATGAGAGAAGAGGAGAAAGAGAAACAGAGAGGGGGAACTTTTACAAATAGCTCATCCAGGGTTTAAATTTAAAAACCTCGGCATGGAGGTGATGAATGTTTGATGAAGGAACACAGAGCTGTACTATAAAATATTCAACTCCAAACAGATTTGATGTCGTTTTAAGGTTGTCGTTGACTTTAAATTAAGGTTATTTTCAGAGGCAAGCGTGACGGCAGCAACACAAAGACATGAATATCACATGGCACAGGGATGGAAACACGTTTTTGATTTCAAAGAAGGTCCTCGTTTTGGGTCTGTTAGCACTTTTGGTTAACGACAGATTATGATTGCAGCTCTTTAGAAGATTTATATAATATACTTAACTACTATAATAACTCTAACTAGGCAGACTAATGTTTTTCAATTCGGCAATACACGGATTAATAATGACTGCTGTTCTACGGTGCCCAGTCACTATAATGCCCAACTACAGTACTTCATCTATAAACCACTAAATTATCTGCATCTTTTGTTTCAAAGCGGTGCAGCAGGAAGGTAAAGCCAGCTGTTTGTTGTGAAAGAAACGTTGTCTAGCTGTAATAAAATGTTGGCATCCACATTAAAGGACCATTCCGGTGCAAATTGAACCTAGGGGTTAATAGCATATGTGTACCGAGTGGAACGTTCTCTGGGATATGTTTTCACGCTAATCGAATGTGTCTCTAGCTTGAAACATGCTACCGCAAACCAGTGGTTAGCTGCTAATGCTAGCCTTCAGGGCAGAGGTTAAATCACTATTTCTACACCACTACGTTCTATCGTTTTAATTGACTGTCTGTACACTTACAAAGTTCTCAACGCTTCGGTTTACATGCAGGGACCCTCATTATGCTACCGTGGAAGTGTGGTGATATTTTGAGCCTTGTTAGTGGTAGAAAATAGTGATTTACCCTCTGGCCCGACTACTAGCGTTAGCAGCTAAACACCGGTTTGTGGCAGCTTGTTTAAAGGTAGAGGCGCATTCAATTAGCATGAAAACAGATCCCAGAGAACGGTCGACTCGGTACACATATGTTATTAACCCCTACAGGTTCATTTTGCGCCGGAATTGTCCTTTAACTACAGAGCAACGTTCCCTGCATGAAGACCAAGAACCGGTTAAATTAAGCCTTTTACATACGAAAGATAAAAAAATACAACCGACTGTAACACTACGATTAAAATACAATGAAGTCAGTGTGATTAACCCTGTTTTCAGTTTGACATCTGAGATTAAAGCATGCAGGTGATACAAGTTCTCCACACACAGTCAAGGGGTTATAAATGTTTCTAGGATTGGGTTTTTAGTGTCAGGAGAAGGAGTGAGGAAGCAGCAGTCATATCTGAATCCAACACGACCAACAACTTGATACCTGAAGCATTTTGAGCATGTGCACTAGGGCTGCTCGATTATGGGAAAAAAAATATATAATCACGATTATTTCGGTCAATATTGAAATCACAATAATTTAACACGATTACGCGTTGACTTCTGGAAAGATGTTGCAATTATTGAACTTAAACAGTGGAAAAAGTTAAATAAATCAACTGTAAAAAAAAACACATAACTGTAAAATTTTCCTGAATACTTTTCCTATTTAAACTTTATTTTTTTCATTCAGAACACAAGAGGAAATAAGAGTTTACTTGCAAAACGTAATGAGCTAAATACTTGTTTTTTTCCCGATTATTCTGTTTTTGTGATCACTGGGAGCCAAAATCATAATCAGGATTAAATTTTGATTAATTGCACAGCCCTAATGTGCGCTATCAATTTCACATGGCAGCCCCTTTCACACATGCACTGCAACCCGGAACTTATCTTCACATCACCACGGAGAAGCTGTACATGAGAAACGCAAACGTCTGACCATACAGTTCGACCGTACATGAGATGGTCCTTACCCTGCCTTCACGGCTCATTGTCCGGAGACATCACAGCGAGCAAGTGGCTGTGTTGACGATGTTTCTATAGAAAATATCCAACTGTGAAGAGCAAGAAGTGTGACTTACGCAAAGATGGCGATGAAAATGTTTAACTGGGGTAGTCTGGATCAACGGAAGTACATTTCAAGGATAAAGCCTGAGATTCGCCTTGCGCTCTCTGTGTGTTGCCGTTCTCAAACGCCCTTCGCTACAGAAAACAACGAACTTTGAGCTAGCGAGCTACACGCCGAAAATGTCAAGTTTTGAAGGAAATTTGGACGGTGCACCAAGGTGGGCCTGCTTGGTTCTTTCAGGGAATGATTGTAAAGATTTACAAAGAATATGTTTAGGGCTTTTTTCCTCTCTAACTGGGAGGTTTTTTGGGACCGATTGGTGGGATTGCTGTGGACAAAGTCCACACGGAGATACACTGGTAAGAGCCAATGAGGTTTAACCATGTATCAGCTCATTTAAATAGCTCACCTTAATGTATTGTGTCAACAGTTAACGTCTTTTGCGGTGTGCAAATGTTCCACCAAAACAAGTTCCTTCCTGAGACTATTTAGCAGAGCCACCGTTGCTGCAAACAACCCAGAGAGTTTTGTTATCCTATCCCAGAATGCATCTGTGGTCTAGCCAGACAGGTATGGCAATGCACTACAAATTGTCAGACATTTTCAAGGGAACTGCAAGCGACTCGGTTGTTTATGACCGAACAACGAAACGGGCTAGGCAGCCGCGGTGTAATCCGCATCACGTCCTGCCCTTTTGCACGCTCTACCCAGGCGCCATCCCTCGCCAAAACCTTAACGGAGCATTTGCAGGAAGTGAGAACGTGGCTGACACGGTGTGCTACATGTGAGAAAGGGAAACTGCGGAAAATTCCCGCACCTGATTCTCCGGATATTGCCCAGAGTTCAAATCAGAAAACCGCTTTTATTTTGTTCTTGGAAACTGTTACTTGAAATGTCAACGTGACACAAGTAGCTGATGAACTATCAGATGCAGTTTGATTAACGCTACCAGTAACTCTCTGACAACTGTCACGACGTCCTAGTTAGATGAATAACGTACAATCAATTGTGGCATTTGTTTTGGCAAACCTCATTTTGTCTGTGTTCTATGCAGAATATATATATAACGAGTATACTGCACGCATACGTTTGTGAGCTGCAGTCCACGAGTCAAAACATAAGCATTAATTCCTATTTTTAAGCTAGCTGGTGAGACCCAAATTGAGCAGCGGCAAAAAGCGGCACTAACTTATGTTTTATGTGATTTTTGTCATCACAATGAGATGAGAAAACTACATGATATGACGTATAGAGGGCTAAAGAGGACATTTTGGGGGGGATTGCTTTAGTAGAGCTGGATCCTCGGTTTCATTAAAGGAATGCAGGACATTTTGATCAGATACAAGGCACAATAGATGTTGCTATAGAACGGCTAAATTGGAGGGATTTGGGCTGAGAGTACGAGAGAGTAGAGGAACGGGGGTTTCACTACGAGAAGTCTGACTGACGACAGTGAAAGTCTGAAGAGACCAAAAGCAAAAGAAGTGAGAGATGAAGAGAAAGTGGAGCGGAGAGATCAATCTGGTCGAGGAGTAGAGGAGGAAGGAGGAGGGCGTGGTTAGGACTGCATCTCAGCACGCAGCATCCACGGAAACCAACAGCAGAACAGCAGCCTGGAGGAGGAGGAGGAGGAAGGTAACGGGAGCGGGAAGCGCAAGTGTGCAGAAGAACAAAGGGAAGAGGAGTTGGGAGGGAAGGAAAATCAAGAAAGACAGGAGGAGGAGGGTACAGTGGTTTTAGATTTGGTTTTAATTTAAAATGTCTCATAAGTGACTGAAAAAAGCAAACAAATAAACCAAAGTCCACTGTACAAGGTAAATAAACACAACTTTTAACAGCTATAATGCTATTTCAAACTCTAACCCTAACTAAATCTCATTTATTAAGGTCACTTTTTTAAAAAAGTAATACAAAAATACTCCTTTACAAGTAAAAGTCCTGCATTGAAAATGTCTCTTAAAGGGTAACAACCGTTTTTTCAACCTATCTTCCTGTGTTTTTGTGTCTAAGTGATTGATGGGAACAACAATCTTTGACATTGGTCCGGTAATATAAGAGATCTCTTAATACCTGCAGACTGCAGCAGAGAAACAAGCTACAATGTAAGTTAATAGGGTGATTGTCCAGCTTGTATTAACCTTCACAAAAGTGCTCGTTATGCAGCTGACAGACTCAGATTGATATTCTAAGTGTCTGACACCATAATGGAAAGGATCCCTTCAGAGATAGACCTTTAAAAACCTCTTTGAGACCTTTCTGTTTAACCAGAAACAGCTCTGAAGTCTCTAGCTCTAAACCCACCAGACTCCATTTAAAAAATTCACTACTTTCACTACAACTATGCGTTTATTTCAACCTAAACTAGAATTGTGATGGTTGGTAAAGTGTACAGACGACCCAAAATGGCTTTAATTAGTTTTATTTAGTTTCTGTCCACTTTGAATGAAGTGTAATCTACGATACGAGAATCACTGATTATTTACATGGAGTCTGTTGGGTTTAGCAAATGCAATTTCCCGGATGTTTAAAGAAAGGATCTTACTCTTTAACAAAAAGGTCCACCTCTTTAGAAATCCTTTCCATAATGTTGTCAGACACTTAGAATATTAATCTGAGTCTGTCAGCAGCAAAACAAGCTCTTTTGTGAAGGTAAATACAAGCTGGACAATTGTCCTATTAACTTACATTGTAGCTTGTTTCGCCGCATCTATAGTGGCGGTAAACACCTACAATATTTCCCTCCCTGAGATGTAGAAGAGTAGACGAAACCTTTTTAAGTTCAGTACCTGAGTAGATTTACAAAGTTACATTTCTTTCCACTTAGCATTCACACAACTATCCTGAGCTGTGCAAGACGTAAACATGAGAATATATTACTTCTCTGACTTTAATCCCCCATGCCGAAGAATCTTTTTTGATATATTTAGGCAGAAGGTAAGAACTGGATGTGAACAGCTGTGTTGTGGCTGCAGCCTGACATGTATTATTATTTGTTCTCACCTGGATATGGAGCTCTCGGAGGTCAGGTCTTTGGGCGAACGCTTAGCGTTGAAGTTACGCTTCGGCTGTGACACTGCAGGACAAAAACAACCAGGAAATAGTCTGTTAAAGCTCCGTTGTGTAAGAATTTCTCCCATCTAGCGGTGAAATTGTATATGACAACCAATTGAATATGACTTTCTACTTTCCCATTCTGAGCGCGTTTTAACTCCTACGGTGGCCGTATTATTCCAAGGCGTACGACTTCGTCCGTGAGTATTCCTTCCAGTGTAATAATAGTTTTACGTTTTCGTTATTTTGGTACCATTTCATTGCTAACATCAGCTATCAGGTTCCCAAAGGATTGCAAGCTAATGTTTAGTAAAGTATCAGCGTGATCCTCCAACTTCAACAGGCTTTCAAATCTGCCACTGAGTGTAAAAGCGCGAAAGGCGGAGGTATGTCCCTCTTTGGCTAATGTATTTTAAAGAGAATACATACGAGCGACTCGCTCGTATGTATTCTGAATGATTCTGAATATACTGATACTTATTGAGATAACTCTTGTTATGAACTGATACTATAAATAAATTGAATTGAATTGAATGATATGGTTTCTGTGGCTCTCTGGTGATTCCCACCCCTACTTTACTTACTTACTTGCTTAGTTATAATTATAAAAATGCAGAAAAAAATGTGTGTGAATGCTGAAAGATGGAAAAATAGAAAGCTGAAAAGCTAAACTGAATTGCTGGCTCAATGCGTAAGAGAATAAGAGAAAGATTAACCCTTGTGTTGTCCTCGGGTCAATTTTGACCCGTTTTCAAATTTTTTTTTATATCAGAAATATAGGTTTCTTAACAACCAAATTGCCCCCAAAATAACTTGAATGCATGCATGTACGTTGTATGGAATCCATGCAACATATACATACGTGCATCCATGTTCTTCGCAGGTAAGATTAATGATTACTTCCATTGAATTTTGGTTGGTTTATTTAAAAAAAAAAGAAATTAAATGGTTTCAAAAAAGCATCCTGACCAAAACTGTGACATGAACCAGTCTGTGATTCACTCAACATCCTCTGAGCTTATTCTATTAGTCAAAATAATTCATAATATCTGCTTTTTTTCAAACTCAAAACTCAAAAATTAGGTATAATGTCATTTTATTAGGTTTATTGACTATAAACAGAGACTATTTAGAAGAGACATGCCACTTCCTAAATCCTCAATACAACTATCTAAGGAAAATCCGTAATGGCAAAGATGGCGGTTGTATGCACATGTCCCGCCCCTCCCGCTGGAAAGCCAATCATCTGCTTTTTAACAGTCAAGCCGGGAAACATTTAAGCCTATCGTCTGGTTCCACTGACGCATGCGCACAGTTAAGGTTTTGCGACAGCGAGTTGTGGCGTCTCACACTGGCAGTTGAAATCAGCCCCAAACAGCTTCGAAACGGCCGGAAGTCATTTATTTCCTCTGGAGATTCGCAGACCGCATCCGAATGGGTCCGAACCGGGTCCGAACGAGTGCGGTGCGAAAAAAATCGTGTCAGTTGGTCATCCGGATGCGTTCAAAAAATTGAACTCTTGCAAAAAGCTACGGACGGTTCCTATCCGACGGAAGTTAGCGTTGCCATGGTACTGATAAACAAACCTGCTAATGCTAATTGGTTAGCTAGCAAAAGACGTCTAACTATTGACATTATACCGCTATATCACATTTAACCGACCTGACATGTCAACGTCCTGGGCAACTTTTCTCCACGCAGCAGCCTTTCTATTTATAGCCGTATAAGACACGTCAGAGAGAATCGGACATTCAGACACTTATCAGTCCTTCTAGTTGTTCCGCCATTTTTGTAAATCGCTTCAAAAGCTTTTCAACGGTCTAGTACGACGTCCGCTACTAGCTACTCAACTGCCAGTGTGAAGGCGGCGTCAGACGGGTGTGTGCAAGATCAGATGGAATCCACATTACGGATGATAACAACGCCAAGGCACCGGAGCACAACAGCACAACTCCGGCATTCTGGATAGAGACGTAAATGAAGTTGGTGTCGTGAACCCTTGCGCATGCGTAGTAACAGTATAACCTGTGGGGAAAAAGGCGTTTTAAACCTTATTTTGAGGCTAAGTCATCAAACTTTTTCAGCGATTTTTATCATATTCTACTGCTGTTTCCATACATGTAGTTTTTATGTCCCGATGACCAGTGAAAGTGCAGTTCTGACTTTCTGCCCATTCATTTAGATAGGAGCCTGGTCTTGTTAGTCCGAAATAGCTGCCCGGAGGCGTTGCCAAGATGGCGGCCGAGTGGCATGACTTGCCTAAAACGACTTTGCTATAAATCAGAAAAACGCGTTGAAAAGAGGGACAAAATCGTTTAAAAAAAGCACAAAAAAAGTCGGAAAAAGTTGCAAAAAAAAATCATATTTTTAAACTTTTTATCCGGAATGACAAGTTCATGGAACGACGGCGAAGACAACACAAAGATTTAGTATTTGCAATGGTTGGAAAAGTGGACATGGGTTTAATTTGAATAAAAAAAGGGAATTTCATTCAAAAGTTGAATAATACCACCAACGTGAAAACGACGTCAACGTCAGTTTGATACAACAGTACAATGACAGATACTTACTGGTGACTTGGTGGACTTTCTTCACCATGGAGTTGTTGTTCTGTGTGCCTTCTTTAGGGCCTCCGATTCTGACAAAGCAACAATAAAAAAAAAGTTGGTTCATTGGAGACTTTAAAGTGCTCATATTGTGCTTTTTGGCTTTTTCCCTTTCCTTTATTGTGTTATGTATCTTTTTTGTGCACGTTATAGGTTCACAAAGTGAAATAGCCCAAAGTCCACCCCAAAGAGACTTACCATCTCCAACAGAAAACACTGCTCTGACTGGCTAGTAGTCCTTACCTAGGTACTGTCAGGGCATGCTCTCATACTCTGCTTCTGACTGGCTAGTAGTCCTTACCTAGGTACTGTCAGGGCACGCTCTCATACTCTGCTTCTGACTGGCTAGTAGTCCTTACCTAGGTACTGTCAGGGCACGCCCTCATACTCTGCTTCTGACTGGCTAGTAGTCCTTACCTAGCTACTGTCAGGGTACGCCCTCATACTCTGCTTCTGACTGGCTAGTAGTCCTTACCTAGGTACTGTCAGGGCACGCCCTCATACTCTGCTTCTGACTGGCTAGTAGTCCTTACCTAGTTACTGTCAGGACACACCCTCATACTCTGCTTCTGACTGGCTAGTAGTCCTTACCTAGGTACTGTCAAGGCCCTCATACTCTGCTTCTGACTGGCTAGTAGTCCTTACCTAGGTACTGTCAGGGCACGCCCTCATACTCTGCTTCTGACTGGCTAGTAGTCCTTACCTAGTTACTGTCAGGACACACCCTCATACTCTGCTTCTGACTGGCTAGTAGTCCTTACCTAGGTACTGTCAAGGCCCTCATACTCTGCTTCTGACTGGCTAGTAGTCCTTACCTAGGTACTGTCAGGGCATGCTCTCATACTCTGCTTCTGACTGGCTAGTAGTCCTTACCTAGGTACTGTCAAGGCCCTCATACTCTGCTTCTGACTGGCTAGTAGTCCTTACCTAGGTACTGTCAGGGCATGCTCTCATACTCTGCTTCTGACTGGCTAGTAGTCCTTACCTAGGTACTGTCAGGGCACGCTCTCATACTCTGCTTCTGACTGGCTAGTAGTCCTTACCTAGGTACTGTCAGGGCACGCCCTCATACTCTGCTTCTGACTGGCTAGTAGTCCTTACCTAGCTACTGTCAGGGTACGCCCTCATACTCTGCTTCTGACTGGCTAGTAGTCCTTACCTAGCTACTGAGCATGTGCGACTCCCAACTAAGATGTAACAGAAGTGAGATGTCTCACACTGCAGCTAAAACAGAGAGCTCAACACACAGGGTGAAAAGAGGAGCTGCAGCAATGTGCAGTACAACAAAAATATGGTGTTTTCTTGAAAATTAAACCATGTAAACCTATTCTGATATAACCTCTAAATACAATTATGAACCTGAAAATGAGCATAATATGGGCTCTTTAAGATACTGTCGGAGTGAATTCATCATGTGAAGAAAATACCTTTTTGTCTTTCATGCACCAAAGCTATATTAGTAATCTTGGTTCTACAGAATATGAAAAGAGAAACTAAAAAAAACAAACAGACTCTGTGTTGTCTCTTTACCTCTGAACCCGGGACGGAGGAGCAAACACTCCATATTTGGGCAGGCAGCTGAAGTAGCGGACTCCAAACACCGAGCCGTCGTGTTTCCCTGTCGCCTGATCCAGCTCGATACCAAACCAGTAACCTGCAGGGACACAAGCAGCTCAGGTCACACCTGCTTAAAACATCTTCACTGACCGGTGGAAACAGTCACTTTCTCAAAGTCTACAGCGAGGAGACTTCCTTAGAGGACAGGATCTTGATATTGTTAATGAATTCAAGTGTCTATAGGAGTCATATATGACTCCACCATAACGTTCAAAAGTCATGTAAAATAGGTGGCAAATAAAGTTACATTTAATTTGCAGAATTTTAAACTAGGCCATTTCTTGACACCAAAGCTGCCAATATGTTCTTATATACTATGATCTTTTCACATATTGAGTATTGTTTTACTAACTGGTCATTAACTAGCATGACTACTCTTGAAAGCATTGAATCTATATTTAAAGGTCCCATGACATGGTGCTCTTTGGATGCTTTTATATAGACCTCAGTCTAACCCTAATACTGTATCTGAAGTCTCTTTTATATAGACCTTAGTGGTCCCCTAATACTGTATCTGAAGTATCTTTTATATAGACCTTAGTGGTCCCCTAATACTGTATCTGAAGTCTCTTTTATATAGACCTTAGTGGTCCCCTAATACTGTATCTGAAGTCTCTTTTATATAGGCCTTAGTGGTCCCCTAATACTGTATCTGAAGTCTCTTTTATATAGACCTTAGTGGTCCCCTAATACTGTATCTGAAGTCTCTTTTATATAGACCTTAGTGGTCCCCTAATACTGTATCTGAGGTCTCTTTTATATAGGCCTTAGTGGTCCCCTAATACTGTATCTGAAGTCTCTTTTATATAGACCTTAGTGGTCCCCTAATACTGTATCTGAAGTCTCTTTTATATAGACCTTAGTGGTCCCCTAATACTGTATCTGAAGTCTCTTTTATATAGACCTTAGTGGTCCCCTAATACTGTATCTGAAGTCTCTTTTATATAGACCTTAGTGGTCCCCCTAATACTGTATCTGAAGTCTCTTTTATGAAGTAACCATTGTGCAAGCCATGATGTCTTTCTCTCTCTCTCTCATGGGTGGGCCAAATTCTCTGGGCGGGCAAAGCAGAGAAAGGGGAGGTAACCTTGCTCCTTATGACCTCATAAGGAGAAGATTCCTGATTGGTCCATCTGAGCTTTCATTTTCTCAAAGTCAGAGCAGGATACCCAGGGCTCGGTCTACACCTATCACCATTTCTAGCCACTGGGGGGACCATAGGCAGGCTGGGGGAACTCATATTAATGTTAAAAAAACCTCATAAAGTGACATTTTCATGCCATGGGACCTTTAAGTAGTACTCCCAGTGACATGAACATAATGTTTCCTGGGTGAAAGTCTTATGTTTTCTCTTTAAAGGTGCATTAGGTAAGACTTGTATAACTGACTTTCTGTCATATTTGCTGAAACTGAACCTATGTTCCAGTAGAACTACATGAAGCAGGTCATTAAAAATAAAAATCTAGCTCCTCTGGCTCCACCTACAGCCTGGAGTGGGATTTGCAAAAATCCACAGCTCCCTGTTCAGATGCACCAATCAGGGCCAGGGGGTGAGTCTAACTGTTCAGATGCACCAATCAGGGCCAAGGGTGAGTCTAACTGTTTAGATGCACCAATCAGGGCCAGCGGAGGTGTCTAACTTTTACTAACTGGTCATTAACTAGCATGACTACTCTTGAAAGCATTGAATCTATATTTAAAGGTCCCATGACATGGTGCTCTTTGGATGCTTTTATATAGACCTCAGTCTAACCCTAATACTGTATCTGAAGTCTCTTTTATATAGGCCTTAGTGGTCCCCTAATACTGTATCTGAAGTCTCTTTTATATAGACCTTAGTGGTCCCCTAATACTGTATCTAAAGTCTCTTTTATATAGACCTTAGTGGTCCCCTAATACTGTATCTGAAGTCTCTTTTATATAGACCTTAGTGGTCCTCTAATACTGTATCTGAAGTCTCTTTTATATAGACCTTAGTGGTCCACTAATACTGTATCTGAAGTCTCTTTTATATAGGCCTTAGTAAACTCAAATAAACCAATAAAATAAAAAATAAAGAAGAAGAAAGGAAGCCCAGCAGACAGACCTGGAGCAAAGTCTGTCTTTCCGTAGAAGCGTACGATGCCGTGTTTCTGTCCGGCCACCAGAACCTGGTCTCCAACTTCCACGTTCAGTCCCTCCGGGTCCAGACTGGCGACTGACGTCTTCTTCTTTTGAGCTGAGGATGCACAGCAGACACACATACTGTACCACAAAGATCCACAGTGGATTTGTCAACGTATAATGGATTTAATGTTTGACATTGGAGCCCGACCGATAAAGGATTTTTAAGGCCGATATCGATGCAAATATTTGGTGATTTAAAAATCCGATATATCGGCCAATATACAGTATATTGGGGCTGTGCTCCATTGAAGAAATTTCTCTGTCCACTAACAATCATTCAATTGTATCGATTAATCGATTAGTTGATTTAATCGACAGATCTGTAAATCTGAGTTTCTCCACAAAGAGTCGTGCTAAAAGCACCACTTTAATTCTTGTGTTTACCAGAGATGTGCTCGTACTTTTCTTGGAAATAAGTCATTCAGCATGAAAAAAGCATCAAAACATGACTAATGGACTAAAGAGATCTAAGTTGACTAAGACCAAAACCACCGATTAGTCGACTAATCCACTAAGAGGGAGCAGCCCTACAGTATATATATCATTTATTTTTTTTAAATCCAGAAACGCATAACAAAACATAAACAGATTTCCCTAACATGAGTTATTTGTAGTTATTTCTGAGTCCTCACTAAAATAATATGATAATGCAGCTTAAAAATAAACTTGCTTGTTTTATTGTCACAACAGAACATTAAAATATCTTAAAGTTCTGATGAATAAAATGTATAAAAACACAGACTTAAGATATGAAACTTAAAGTCCTTTGAACAAAAACACAATAACAAAAAATCAAAGAGTGCTGTAGGTTGTAGAGCGCTGTGTGTGGTGTGTGTGTGTGTGTTTGTGTGTGTGTGTGTGTGTGTGTGTGTGTGTGTGTGTGTGTGTGTGTGTGGTAGAGCGCCCTCTGGTGGACAAACTATGCAACGCCAACACTCAACACATGGTTGAACATGGTTGAAGGTAGCCTGGTGAGACCGTCCTGATCTGGTGAGCTCCAGTTCTCCACTCCCAGATCAGTCTGGCATCTCGAGAAAGTTTGGAGCCGTGTGGACCGACCAATCAGCGTTGAGTTTTGAGGCGGGTTTAGGTGTGACGCAACGAGAAGCGACTGTTCAGTCCAAAACAACGTGGCAGCTTCCACGGATGAGATGAGCGTAGCGATCGCAGCGAGTTTTATCCGAATTAGAAATTATTCCTTCATTGAAAGAAAAAAAACGGCACTCAAGGCCTTTTCTCGGAGGAAAAGATGTTTTTGCTCTTTGATTTTGAGTTTGATCTGATTGGTTGATTTGGCCCGTCTATCACCAACATATAGGTGGTGATAGACAGATGGTTCATCCAATCAGCTATAACCAGGATTTTCGCCCCCCCCCTTCCCAAAAGTTCTCCAACGGAAATTTCCCAGATGGATATGCCGAGCAAATGCGAAGCGATCCATCTGGTGGAGTCAGGTTAGGTTGAAGGGTGTTTCGTCCGTTTTTATTTTAATTTTTAAATATTGATTTATCGGCCATTATAAATGCCGATACCGATAGTTTGGAAAATGCCTAATATCGGCCGTTAATATATATATATATATATATATATATATATATATATATATATATATATATATATATATATATATAAGTCTGGCTCTATTTGACATTTACTAATCTTCCAGAAACACAGAGCCCATCAGAGCTGTGGTATACCTTTCTCTCTCTGCTTCTCCTTCTTCTCTTTCTCCTTCTTGGTCTTCCCGGCGAGGCGAGAGGCCAGGTCCATGCGGGGCGTCCGCGGGGTCGAGGTGACCGATGAAGGCGCCTGATCCACAGCTTTGGAAATCTTTGACACCGGGGCAAAAATCCCTGCAGGGCAGAGAAGCACAAAACACATTGAAGCCTCAAAGGCAGCAGACACGGATAGAGCTGCAAAGATGAATCGATTTAATACCAGGACCTCTCCTAAGTGGAATGCAGCCATCAGTAATGGTTTAATACCAGGACCTCTCCTAAGTGGAATGCAGCCATCAGTAATGGTTTAATACCAGGACCTCTCCTAAGTGGAATGCAGCCATCAGTAATGGTTTAATACCAGGGTCTCTCCTAAGTGGAATGCAGCCATCAGTAATGGTTTAATACCAGGGTCTCTCCTAAGTGGAATGCAGCCATCAGTAATGGTTTAATACCAGGGTCTCTCCTAAGTGGAATGCAGCCATCAGTAATGGTTTAATACCAGGGTCTCTCCTAAGTGGAATGCAGCCATCATTAATGGTTTAATACCAGGACCTCTCCTAAGTGGAATGCAGCCATCAGTAATGGTTTAATACCAGGGTCTCTCCTAAGTGGAATGCAGCCATCAGTAATGGTTTAATACCAGGGTCTCTCCTAAGTGGAATGCAGCAATCATTAATGGTTTAATACCAGGACCTCTCCTAAGTGGAATGCAGCCATCAGTAATGGTTTAATACCAGGGCCTCTCCTAAGTGGAATGCAGCCATCAGTAATGGTTTAATACCAGGGTCTCTCCTAAGTGGAATGCAGCCATCAGTAATGGTTTCATACCAGGGTCTCTCCTAAGTGGAATGCAGCCATCAGTAATGGTTTAATACCAGGGTCTCTCCTAAGTGGAATGCAGCCATCATTAATGGTTTAATACCAGGACCTCTCCTAAGTGGAATGCAGCCATCAGTAATGGTTTAATACCAGGGTCTCTCCTAAGTGGAATGCAGCCATCAGTAATGGTTTAATACCAGGGTCTCTCCTAAGTGGAATGCAGCCATCAGTAATGGTTTAATACCAGGGTCTCTACTAAGTGGAATGCAGCCATCAGTAATGGTTTAATACCAGGGTCTCTCCTAAGTGGAATGCAGCCGTCAGTAATGGTTTAATACCAGGACCTCTCCTAAGTGGAATGCAGCCATCCGTAATGGTTTAATACCAGGACCTCTCCTAAGTGGAATGCAGCCATCAGTAATGGTTTAATACCAGGACCTCTCCTAAGTGGAATGCAGCCATCAGTAATGGTTTAATACCAGGGTCTCTCCTAAGTGGAATGCAGCCATCAGTAATGGTTTAATACCAGGGTCTCTCCTAAGTGGAATGAAGCCATCAGTAATGGTTTAATACCAGGGTCTCTACTAAGTGGAATGCAGCCATCATTAATGGTTTAATACCAGGGTCTCTCCTAAGTGGAATGCAGCCATCAGTAATGGTTTAATACCAGGGTCTCTCCTAAGTGGAATGCAGCCATCAGTAATGGTTTAATACCAGGACCTCTCCTAAGTGGAATGCAGCCATCCGTAATGGTTTAATACCAGGACCTCTCCTAAGTGGAATGCAGCCATCAGTAATGGTTTAATACCAGGACCTCTCCTAAGTGGAATGCAGCCATCAGTAATGGTTTAATACCAGGGTCTCTCCTAAGTGGAATGCAGCCATCAGTAATGGTTTAATACCAGGGTCTCTCCTAAGTGGAATGCAGCCATCAGTAATGGTTTAATACCAGGGTCTCTCCTAAGTGGAATGCAGCCATCAGTAATGGTTTAATACCAGGACCTCTCCTAAGTGGAATGCAGCCATCAGTAATGGTTTAATACCAGGGTCTCTCCTAAGTGGAATGCAGCCATCAGTAATGGTTTAATACCAGGACCTCTCCTAAGTGGAATGCAGCCATCAGTAATGGTTTAATACCAGGACCTCTCCTAAGTGGAATGCAGCCATCAGTAATGGTTTAATACCAGGGCCTCTCCTAAGTGGAATGCAGCCATCAGTAATGGTTTAATACCAGGACCTCTCCTAAGTGGAATGCAGCCATCCGTAATGGTTTAATACCAGGACCTCTCCTAAGTGGAATGCAGCCATCAGTAATGGTTTAATACCAGGACCTCTCCTAAGTGGAATGCAGCCATCAGTAATGGTTTAATACCAGGACCTCTCCTAAGTGGAATGCAGCCATCAGTAATGGTTTAATACCAGGGTCTCTCCTAAGTGGAATGCAGCCATCAGTAATGGTTTAATACCAGGGTCTCTACTAAGTGGAATGCAGCCATCAGTAATGGTTTAATACCAGGGTCTCTCCTAAGTGGAATGCAGCCATCAGTAATGGTTTAATACCAGGACCTCTCCTAAGTGGAATGCAGCCATCAGTAATGGTTTAATACCAGGGTCTCTCCTAAGTGGAATGCAGCCATCAGTAATGGTTTAATACCAGGGTCTCTCCTAAGTGGAATGCAGCCATCAGTAATGGTTTAATACCAGGACCTCTCCTAAGTGGAATGCAGCCATCAGTAATGGTTTAATACCAGGGGTCTCTCCTAAGTGGAATGCAGCCATCAGTAATGGTTTAATACCAGGACCTCTCCTAAGTGGAATGCAGCCATCAGTAATGGTTTAATACCAGGGTCCTCTCCTAAGTGGAATGCAGCCATCAGTAATGGTTTAATACCAGGACCTCTCCTAAGTGGAATGCAGCCATCAGTAATGGTTTCATACCAGGGTCTCTCCTAAGTGGAATGCAGCCATCAGTAATGGTTTAATACCAGGACCTCTCCTAAGTGGAATGCAGCCATCAGTAATGGTTTAATACCAGGACCTCTCCTAAGTGGAATGCAGCCATCAGTAATGGTTTAATACCAGGGCCTCTCCTAAGTGGAATGCAGCCATCAGTAATGGTTTAATACCAGGGTCTCTCCTAAGTGGAATGCAGCCATCAGTAATGGTTTAATACCAGGACCTCTCCTAAGTGGAATGCAGCCATCCGTAATGGTTTAATACCAGGACCTCTCCTAAGTGGAATGCAGCCATCAGTAATGGTTTAATACCAGGACCTCTCCTAAGTGGAATGCAGCCATCAGTAATGGTTTAATACCAGGGTCTCTCCTAAGTGGAATGCAGCCATCAGTAATGGTTTAATACCAGGGTCTCTACTAAGTGGAATGCAGCCATCAGTAATGGTTTAATACCAGGGTCTCTCCTAAGTGGAATGCAGCCATCAGTAATGGTTTAATACCAGGGTCTCTCCTAAGTGGAATGCAGCCATCAGTAATGGTTTAATACCAGGGTCTCTCCTAAGTGGAATGCAGCCATCAGTAATGGTTTAATACCAGGACCTCTCCTAAGTGGAATGCAGCCATCAGTAATGGTTTAATACCAGGGTCTCTCCTAAGTGGAATGCAGCCATCAGTAATGGTTTAATACCAGGACCTCTCCTAAGTGGAATGCAGCCATCAGTAATGGTTTAATACCAGGGACCTCTCCTAAGTGGAATGCAGCCATCAGTAATGGTTTAATACCAGGGCCTCTCCTAAGTGGAATGCAGCCATCAGTAATGGTTTAATACCAGGACCTCTCCTAAGTGGAATGCAGCCATCCGTAATGGTTTAATACCAGGACCTCTCCTAAGTGGAATGCAGCCATCAGTAATGGTTTAATACCAGGACCTCTCCTAAGTGGAATGCAGCCATCAGTAATGGTTTAATACCAGGGTCTCTCCTAAGTGGAATGCAGCCATCAGTAATGGTTTAATACCAGGGTCTCTACTAAGTGGAATGCAGCCATCAGTAATGGTTTAATACCAGGGTCTCTCCTAAGTGGAATGCAGCCATCAGTAATGGTTTAATACCAGGACCTCTCCTAAGTGGAATGCAGCCATCAGTAATGGTTTAATACCAGGACCTCTCCTAAGTGGAATGCAGCCATCAGTAATGGTTTAATACCAGGACCTCTCCTAAGTGGAATGCAGCCATCAGTAATGGTTTAATACCAGGGTCTCTCCTAAGTGGAATGCAGCCATCAGTAATGGTTTAATACCAGGGTCTCTCCTAAGTGGAATGCAGCCATCAGTAATGGTTTAATACCAGGGTCTCTACTAAGTGGAATGCAGCCATCAGTAATGGTTTAATACCAGGGTCTCTCCTAAGTGGAATGCAGCCATCAGTAATGGTTTAATACCAGGGTCTCTCCTAAGTGGAATGCAGCCATCAGTAATGGTTTTGAATACACCTGTGCTTTTCCTACTATGACATGTCAACATGTCTATCGTGAAAAAGGTCTATTAAATTAATCGCCAACTATTTTGTTAATGGATTAATCCGTTTGAGTCACAAGAGTTTCGAATTCTCTGATTCCAGCTTTTTAACCCTTTGAACTCTGCAATAGAAACGGTCCGCTATGCTAATTTTTATGATTGTATAAAGGCCAAATGTGGCGCAAAATGAACCTATAGGGGTTAATAACACATGGGTACCGAGTCGACCGTTGTCATGGGATATGTTTTCATGCTAATTGAATGTGACCAGTTTTGTGACCGCTAATTAGCTTATAATGCTAGTCGTCGGGGCACGAGTAAAGTAACAAGAAATCGCTATTTCTACACCACTAACAAGGCTCAAAATAGCACCACACTTCCACGGTAGCAAAATGAGGGTCTCTACATGCAAACTGAAGCATTGAGAACTTTGTAAGTGTACAGACAGTTAATTAAAATGATAGTTTAGTTGAACGCAGTGCAACCAGTAACATAGCTCAAGCATGGCGTTCGTCGTTCGACCAATCGTGACTGTTTTCCCAAGATGGAGCTTGCCTGTATACGCTAACGGTACTGTCTTTATAAAATATCTTTTTAATAAACTTACAAAGTTCTCAATGTTTGTGTTTACATGTAGGGACCCTTCGTTATGCTACCGTGGAAGTGTGGTGGTATTTTGAGCCTTGTTATTGGTGTAGAAATAGTGATTTACCATCTGCCCCGACTACTAGCGTTACAAGCTAATCAGCGGTTCGCGTTGGCTTGTTTAAAGCTAGAGACGCATTTGATTAGCATGAAAACATGATGACTCAAACCAATGAATTGAGGATCAAAATAGATGCCGTTGAATTTAATAGTTGGCAACTAATCGATCTAATCTTTGCAGCTCTAAGCAACTCCATCACCCTTTTTGAGTCGGTGACTTGCTCACGGGCACCGTGGCAGCAGCTGTTACCTAGTTTCGGAGGGCAGATGAAGTAGCGGACTCCGCCCACGCTGCCGTCGTTCTTCCCCTCGGGCTCGTCCAGCTCCACCCCAACCCACTGACCGCTGGCGAACTCCGTGGTTCCACAAAACCTCAGAGTGCCGGGCTGAGAAAGAGACACAGAGATAAAGATCTGAAGTTAGAGCTGAAATCTCTCCCAGGACGGACACATGACTGCAGACGTCCGTTAGCTGGTTGGGTTTGCATGGAGGCAGATATAGTCCAGGGGCCGGCCAGCGGCACAGGCAGTATAAACAAATGTTAGGGGCGCTTGGCAGTCCAAATGAGTAAAGAAAAGTTAAAAATAATGAGAAACAAATGACAAAAAACATCAAATAATTCGGAAAAAGGCCAAAAATGTCACAAAAAAAGCAACAATTACATCAAAAGTGACAAAGACGTCTTAAAATAACGACAAAAAAGTTGAGAAAGCATCCAAAATGTCGAAAAAACATTGAAAAAGCAAAAAAAACATTGAAAATAACGACAAAAATGTTGAAATAGCGCCAAAAACATGACAAAAAGTGACTAAAAAATGCTATAAATGTATGAAAAAAAGCAACATAAGCAGCTGAAATGTCTCCCAGGACGGACACATGACTGCAGACGTCCGTTAGCTGGTTGGGTTTGCATGGAGGCAGATATAGTCCAGGGGCCGGCCAGCGGCACAGGCAGTATAAACAAATGTTAGGGGCGCTTGGCAGTCCAAATGAGTAAAGAAAAGTTAAAAATAATAAGAAACAAATGACAAAAAGCGTCAAATAATTCGGAAAAAGGCCAAAAATGTCACAAAAAAAGCAACAATTACATCAAAAGTGACAAAGACGTCTTAAAATAATGACAAAAAAGTTGAGAAAGCATCCAAAATGTCACGAGCATTGAATAACAGCAAAAAAGTAGAGTTGAAAGCATCCAAAATGTCAAGAAAAAACATTGAAAAAGCAAAAAAAACATTGAAAATAATGACAAAAATGTTGAAATAGCGCCAAAAACATGACAAAAAGTGACAAAAAAATGCTATAAATGTATGAAAAAAAAGCAACATAAGCAGCTGAAACCTTGCCTAGGGCACCAGATTGGTCACGGCCAGCGCTGAGATAGTCTGAGAGTGTCTGCTGCTGTGTTTTATTAAAAGGGGAAAGGGTTTTCATGTGTCATGTGAGTCAGCAGTCAGTTCAGTTAGTTATCGCCCGGTCCAACCAACCTGTTGGAGCTTTGCAGCCGGGCTGTCATCTCTGCCCTGGTCTCTCTGGAGCTACACAGTGGGAACACACACTGTTCAGAGCTCACACAGTGGGAACACACACTGTTCAGAGCTCACACAGCGGGAACACACACTGTTCAGAGCATAGGCGCCAATACCGTGGGTGCTCGAGCTCCGGAGCACCCACGGAAAATACCGAGCACCCACTGAGAACCCACGTGTGCCAGACTGCCAGTAGGCTCCATTCATTTAAAATTAAACATTGCAAATTGGTGCTAATGGGAGCATCTCTCATAATGGGATTGGTTATGTCGCTGTCAGTCCTCCTGCTCCATATCCTATCCACCAATCACAGCGTCTCTTGGATCAAATCGCCTCCATCCCCTCCCCACAGTGTGTGAATGTGCGTTAGGTAATCAAAGTGAGAATTAAATGGACAGATTTGTTATTAAAAAAGCAAAACCTAATGATGCAAGTGCATCAACGACCTCCACCACCAGTTGTAGTAATATGCATTACTACATTTTCTTTGAAGTTCCCGTGACACGACGGTAACAGTCTATGGTAGGGTGACTAGACGAGTCCTGATTTTGAATTGCGTGTTCCCGAGTCCCATATGTCCCCTTTTTGTAAATTTGTTGATTTTTGTCGCATTTTTGTTGACATGAAGCCCTACAAAAGTCATCAAAAGAGTTCCTTTAGCCATCAGAGAATTTAGCAAATCAACCAACACAATGATTAAAATTTTTTTAACAACAACCTGTTTCTCAGCCTGAATATGAAGACTCTCTCTGCTTCTTCTTCTGGGGAATTTCTGATTCTCAGAGTCGGTAAATCTGCCCAAATTCTGCTTTGAATGTCAGGTAATTGTAGTTTAAAAAACACTTTCCTTTGTTTTTGGTTTGGCGCACAACCAGGCGGTGCCAAAATCTATTGTGAACCAAAATTGATATATACGGGCCAGATGTACATCTGCAAGGGGCCAAATGTGGCCTGCGGGCCTCGAGTTTGACACATGTGAGAGATGCATTGTAGCACGAGTGCTATTTTCCGCCTGTAGTCCCTTGGCCCTTGGCATGCATGTATGTTGCATGGAACCCATACAACATACATGGAGGGTATTTTTGGGGCCTTTTGGTTGAAAGAAACCCATATTTCTGAAACAAAAAAACTTTCAAAAACAGGTCAAGTTTGACCAGAGAAGGACTCGTTCCACCTCTGGCGTTAAAATCCCCTTAACACACGTTCTCCATTTGTCTGTCTGGGGCATTTTTGGCGGAAAAAAGAAAAATATGCTTTGAATGTCAGCTAATTGTAGTTTAAAAAACACTTTCCTGTATGTGAACAAGGAGAGATGCATTGTACGAGGTTGCAGCACGAGTGCTATTTTCCGCCCGAAATCCCTTGGCCCTTGGCATGCATGTATGTATGTTGCATGGAACCCATACGACATACATGCATGTTATTTTTGGGGCATTTTGGTTGAAAGAAACCCATATTTCTGAAACAAAAAAACTTTAAAAATGGGACAAGTTTGACCCGAGGACAACTCCTTCCTAGCCTGGTGAGGGCGTCCTGATCTGGCGAGCTCCAGTTTTCCACCTCGCAGATCAGTCTGGCATCTTGAGATAAGAGAACATTTGGAGCCGTTCGCCAAAACGACCGACCAATCAGCGTTGAGTTTTGAGGCGGGTTTAGGTGTGACGCAACGAGAAGCAACTGTTCAGTCTTAAACAACGTGGTGGCTTCCACGGATGAGATGAGCGTAGCTATCGCAGCAAGTTTTTATCCAAATTAGAAAGTATTCCTTCATTGAAAGAAGAGCAAAAAAAAACAGCACTGGAGGCTGTTGTGGGAGGAAAAGATGTTTTTGCTCTTCTCCCGACTGGTTTCAGCGAGAGTTTGATGGTGGTGGTGATGTCACAGTGGATGGGACACATGCCTTTGGTGTGGGAGATCTAAGGTTCGATTCCCATGGTGATACATCACCCAATGTGTCCCTGAGCAAGGCACTTAACCCCTAGTTGCTCCAGAGGCGTGCGACTTCTGATATATAGCAATTGTAAGTCGCTTTGGATAAAAGCGTCAGTTAAATGACATGTAATGTAAAGTTTGATCTGATTGGTTGATTTGGGCCGTCTATCACCAACATATAGGTGGTGATAGACAGATGGTTTATCCAATCAGCTAACCAGGATTTTCGCCCCCTTCCCAAAAGTTCTCCAACGGTAAGTTTCCAGATGGATATGCCGAGCAAATGGGAAGCGATCCATCTGGTGGAGTCAGGTTACTGAACTGCAGCCCTGAACTCAAAACTATACAATCCCTTGTGTTGTCCTTCTGGGTCAAAATTGAAAATTAATAAGTATTTTTTTTTTTGGCACTGTTGTAGTTTTTGTCACATATTTTTCCACATTTTTGTAAACGTTTTTGTCTCTTTTCAATGTTTTTTTTCAAGTTTTTCTGTGCTTTTTTTCAACTACAACCACTGTACACTAACAGCAACTTATTCACACTATTTTTACACTTATTCTGGGGATTTATGGTCAATAAACCTCATGTAGCCTATATGGAATTGTATTTGTTTTAGTTAAGAAAGCAGAAAGTATGAATAATTTTGACTAATATTTAAGATCAGAGGATGGTATGTCATATAATCATATTAAATATTTCCATTGGAGAACTTTCTTTTGGAGTCAGGTTAACTCTTTCCACCTCTGGCGTTAAAATCCCCTCAACACACGTTCTCCATTTGTCTGTCTGGTGGCATTTTTTGGGCGTAAAAGAAAAAATATCGCCTCTGACCTTCATCTCGTCCACCATGACGCGCTCGCCGAGCTTCAGCCCCAGCGAGGTCAGCATCAGGTTTCCGGGGATGTTGTCGTAGTTGGCCAGCGTGGCTCGGGGAAGGTTGCAGCTCAGAGGCACCGCGTCCAGCAGCAGCTGCTTCAGCTCTTTGGCCACCATGGCGGCCTCCGCCTTGTCCAGACTCATGTCCATCGGGTCAGGGACCACCTCGCCGGGGACCTGGCCCTTATCGTTCTGCAGAGAGAAGAAGAAGAAGACGGCAGCTTTGTTAGCTTTTGATTTTACTACGTTGGAGCGGAGTTCATGTCCTGGAAGAAGTTAAAGGTGCTGTAGGTGAGATTGTGAAGATCTAGGACTTAGCCCAAACACTTTAACATCAATAACTTCTCAGTCCCTCTCCTCCCTTTCCGCTAAAGCCCCTAAACAGTCTCCTAAGCCCCTCCCCCCACAAGGGAGAATGAATGCGTGCGCATGAGCAGTGATTGACACCCCCTCCCAGCCCTGATTGGTGCATCTCAACAGTTAGACTGGCCCTGATTGGTCCATCTGAACAGTTAGACACCCCTCCTGGCCCTGGCTGGTGCATCTGAACAGTTAGACACCTCCCCCGTGCCCTGATTGGTGCATCTGAACAGTTAGACACCTCCCCCTGGCCCTGATTGGTAAATCTGAACAGTTAGAAACCTCCCCCTGGCCCTGATTGGTGCATCTGAACAGTTTGACTGGCCCTGATTGGTCCATCTGAACAGTTAGACACCCCCTCCCAGCCCTGATTGGTCCATCTGAACAGTTAGACACCTCCCCCTGGCCCTGATTGGTAAATCTGAACCGTTAGACACCTCCCCCAGGCCCTGATTGGTGCATCTGAACAGTTAGACACGCCCCCTGGCCCTGATTGGTCCATCTGAACATTTAGACACCTCCCCTAGCCCTGATTGGTGCATCTGAACAGTTAGATACGCCCCCCTGGCCCTGATTGGTGCATCTGAACCGTTAGACACGCCCCCCTGGCCCTGATTGGTCCATCTGAACATTTAGACACCTCCCCTAGCCCTGATTGGTGCATCTGAACAGTTAGACACGCCCCCCTGGCCCTGATTGGTGCATCTGAACATTTAGACACCCCCCTCCTGGCCCTGATTGGTCCATCTGAACAGTTAGGCACCTCCCCCTGGCCCTGATTGGTGCATCTGAACATTTAGACACGCCCCCCTGGCCCTGATTGGTGCATCTGAACAGTTAGACACCTCCCCGTGGCCCTGATTGGTGCATCTGAACAGTTGACCTGGCTGATTGGTCCATCTGAACAGTTAGACACCTCCCTGGCCCTGATTGGTGCATCTGAACAGTTAGACACCTCCCCCTGGCCCCTCTGAGGTTGCAGCTGATTGGACATCTGAACAGTTAGAAACCTCCCCCTTGGCCCTGATTGGTGCATCTGAACAGTTAGACTGGCCCTGATTGGTCCATCTGAACAGTTAGACACCCCCTCCCAGCCCTGATTGGTCCATCTGAACAGTTAGACACCTCCCCCTGGCCCTGATTGGTAAATCTGAACAGTTAGACACCTCCCCCAGGCCCTGATTGGTGCATCTGAACAGTTAGACACGCCCCCTGGCCCTGATTGGTCCATCTGAACATTTAGACACCTCCCCTAGCCCTGATTGGTGCATCTGAACAGTTAGATACGCCCCCCTGGCCCTGATTGGTGCATCTGAACCGTTAGACACGCCCCCCTGGCCCTGATTGGTCCATCTGAACATTTAGACACCTCCCCTAGCCCTGATTGGTGCATCTGAACAGTTAGACACGCCCCCTGGCCCTGATTGGTGCATCTGAACATTTAGACACCCCCTCCTGGCCCTGATTGGTCCATCTGAACAGTTAGGCACCTCCCCCTGGCCCTGATTGGTGCATCTGAACATTTAGACACGCCCCCCTGGCCCTGATTGGTGCATCTGAACAGTTAGACACCTCCCGTGGCCCTGATTGGTGCATCTCAACAGTTAGACTGGCCCTGATTGGTCCATCTGAACAGTTAGACACCTCCCCTGGCCCTGATTGGTGCATCTGAACAGTTAGACACCTCCCCCTGGCCCTGATTGGTGCATCTGAAAAGTTAGACACCTCCGCTGGCCCTGATTGGTGCATCTAAACAGTTAGACTCACCCTTGGCCCTGATTGGTGCATCTGAACAGTTAGACTCACCCCCTGGCCCTGATTGGTGCATCTGAACAGGGAGCTGTGGATTTTTGCAAATCCCACTCCAGGCTGTAGGTGGAGCCAGAGGAGCTAGATTTTTATTTTTAATGACCTGCTTCATGTAGTTCTACTGGAACATAGGTTCAGTTTCAGCAAATATGACAGAAAGTCAGTTATACAAGTCTTACCTAATGCACCTTTAAAGAGAAAACATAAGACTTTCACCCAGGAAACATTATGTTCATGTCACGGGAGTACTACTTAAAGGTCCCATGGCATGAAAATGTCACTTTATGAGGTTTTTTTAACATTAATATGAGTTCCCCCAGCCTGCCTATGGTCCCCCAGTGGCTAGAAATGGTGATAGGTGTAGACCGAGCCCTGGGTATCCTGCTCTGACTTTGAGAAAATGAAAGCTCAGATGGACCAATCAGGAATCTTCTCCTTATGAGGTCATAAGGAGCAAGGTTACCTCCCCTTTCTCTGCTTTGCCCGCCCAGAGAATTTGGCCCACCCATGAGAGAGAGAGAGAAAGACATCATGGCTTGCACAATGGTTACTTCATAAAAGAGACTTCAGATACAGTATTAGGGGACCACTAAGGTCTATATAAAAGAGACTTCAGATACAGTATTAGGGGACCACTAAGGTCTATATAAAAGAGACTTCAGATACAGTATTAGGGGACCACTAAGGTCTATATAAAAGAGACTTCAGATACAGTATTAGGGGGACCACTAAGGTCTATATAAAAGAGACTTCAGATACAGTATTAGGGGGACCACTAAGGTCTATATAAAAGAGACTTCAGATACAGTATTAGGGGACCACTAAGGTCTATATAAAAGAGACTTCAGATACAGTATTAGGGGACCACTAAGGTCTATATAAAAGAGACTTCAGATACAGTATTAGGGTGGGACCACTAAGTAGGCCTGTCGCGATAGTCAATAAATCTAGTTATCGCATGATAAGAAAAAATGAGCTCGATAATTTTTTCCGGCCGCGATAATTTCCGTTTGCATGCTTGTTTATTTTCCTCGTCTCTCCCTCTCTCCCTCTCTCTACCAAAAGACTGGAGGACCACTCTCGGTTCCTTAGCGTAACGAGGGAGTGAAGCCTCTTGTCAGTCGCATGGTCTTTGTGTGGGTGGTAGGGCTACTCCAGGCGGAGAGAGCGAGAGAGTTGGAGCAGGGTTTCCTGCAGCACTTTGCAGTTAAGGCGCCGTCAGTATATGAGCGATATCCACCGTGTTACCGGGCGTCCCGCTTTTCTCCCTTTCATTCCAAACCACACAGCTGACAACCTGCAGGTGGAGACTGTGGAGACGGCTCGGACATACACGCCGCTGTGGACTCGTCAGTCTCGCACAGCGGTTTCAGGAAAGTAGGGCTGCATGTGTCCGACAATGCACCGAACATTAACGGTACAAGCCTACAGCTGTCCGCGGACAAGGAGTGTGGAAAGTATGTCAGAGTTGGCGTCTGTGTGTGTGTGTGTGTGTGTGTGTGTGTGTGTGTGTGTGTGTGTGTGTGTGTGTGTGTGTCTGTGTGTGTCGGCCCGCCCCCACGAAGCTCCGACCTGCAAAGGAGCAGAAGCTGCACCTTCGCCAAAATGAAGACTGAAAAACAGAACTATTTTGGTACATTTACTCGCCACGTGGCAGCTAGCCATACATATAGATTTTATTTATTAATTATATATTATTTAAATGTAATATTTAGTGTTAAATAATTGTAAAATGTAGTACAGAGTCTCTAGTCTGAGAACTTACGTGTCAAAAACGGCAATTCCACGACTGTACATCAGCGTGAAAGACGACATACCAAAGGAGATCAAAGACATATTGTGGATATTTAAAATGTCTTCCAGTTCCAGTGTTAAATATTCTTTAGAAATAAAAGTGTATTGATCTTTGAAAAGGTGAACCTGTATTATTATTATTATTATTATTATTATTATTATTATTATTATTATTATTATTATTATTATTATGACATTATCATTATATTAGATGCAAATGGTCTCTCGAGGACAATATTATCGTTTATCGCAATAATTTCTGGGACAATTTATCATCCAGCAAAATTTGTTATCGTGACAGGCCTACCACTAAGGTCTATATAAAGAGACTTCAGATACAGTATTAGGGGACCACTAAGGTCTATATAAAGAGACTTCAGATACAGTATTAGTGGACCACTAAGGTCTATATAAAGAGACTTCAGATACAGTATTAGAGGACCACTAAGGTCTATATAAAGAGACTTCAGATACAGTATTAGGGGACCACTAAGGTCTATATAAAGAGACTTCAGATACAGTATTAGGGGACCACTAAGGTCTATATAAAAGAGACTTCAGATACAGTATTAGGGGACCACTAAGGTCTATATAAAAGAGACTTCAGATACAGTATTAGGGGGACCACTAAGGTCTATATAAAAGAGACTTCAGATACAGTATTAGGGGACCACTAAGGTCTATATAAAAGAGACTTCAGATACAGTATTAGGGGACCACTAAGGTCTATATAAAAGAGACTTCAGATACAGTATTAGGGGACCACTAAGGTCTATATAAAAGAGACTTCAGATACAGTATTAGGGGACCACTAAGGTCTATATAATAGAGACTTCAGATACAGTATTAGGGGACCACTAAGGTCTATATAAAAGAGACTTCAGATACAGTATTAGGGGACCACTAAGGCCTATATAAAAGAGACTTCAGATACAGTATTAGGGGACCACTAAGGTCTATATAAAAGAGACTTCAGATACAGTATTAGGGGGACCACTAAGGTCTATATAAAAGAGACTTCAGATACAGTATTAGGGGACCACTAAGGTCTATATAAAAGAGACTTCAGATACAGTATTAGGGGACCACTAAGGTCTATATAAAAGAGACTTCAGATACAGTATTAGGGGACCACTAAGGTCTATATAAAAGAGACTTCAGATACAGTATTAGGGGACCACTAAGGTCTATATAAAAAGAGACTTCAGATACAGTATTAGGGGACCACTAAGGTCTATATAAAAGAGACTTCAGATACAGTATTAGGGGACCACTAAGGTCTATATAAAAGAGACTTCAGATACAGTATTAGGGGACCACTAAGTAGGCCTGTCGCGATAGTCAATAAATCTAGTTATCGCATGATAAGAAAAAATGAGCTCGATAATTTTTCCGGCCGCGATAATTTCCGTTTGCATGCTTGTTTATTTTCCTCGTCTCTCCCTCTCTCCCTCTCTCTCTACCAAAGAGACTGGAGGACCACTCTCGGTTCCTTAGCGTAACGAGGAGTGAAGCCTCTTGTCAGTCGCATGGTCTTTGTGTGGGTGGTAGGGTACTCCAGGCGGAGAGAGCGAGAGAGTTGGAGCAGGGGTTTCCTGCAGCACTTTGCAGTTAAGGCGCCGTCAAGTATATGAGCGATATCCACCGTGTTACCGGGCGTCCCGTTTTCTCCCTTTCATTCCAAACCACACAGCTGACAACCTGCAGGTGGAGACTGTGGAGACGGGCTCGGACATACACGCCGCTGTGGACTCGTCAGTCTCGCAAGCGGTTTCAGGAAAGTGGCTGCATGTGTCCGACAATGCACCGAACATTAACGGTACAAGCCTACAGCTGTCCGCGGACAAGGAGTGTGGAAAGTATGTCAGAGTTGGCGTCTGTGTGTGTGTGTGTGTGTGTGTGTGTGTGTGTGTGTGTGTGTGTGTGTGTGTGTGTGTGTGTGTGTGTGTGTGTGTGTGTGTGTGTGTGTGTGTGTGTGTGTGTGTGTGTGTGTGTGTGTGTGTGTGTGTCTGTGTGTGTCGGCCCGCCCCCACGAAGCTCCGACCTGCAAAGGAGCAGAAGCTGCACCTTCGCCAAAAATGAAGACTGAAAAAACAGAACTATTTTTGGTACATTTACTCGCCACGTGGCAGCTAGCCATACATATAGATTTTATTTATTAATTATATATTATTTAAATGTAATATTTAGTGTTAAATAATTGTAAAATGTAGTACAGAGTCTCTAGTCTGAGAACTTACGTGTCAAAACGGCAATTCCACGACTGTACATCAGCGTGAAAGACGACATACCAAAGGAGATCAAAGACATATTGTGGATATTTAAAATGTCTTCCAGTTCCAGTGTTAAATATTCTTTAGAAATAAAAGTGTATTGATCTTTGAAAAGGTGAACCTGTATTATTATTATTATTATTATTATTATTATTATTATTATTATTATTATTATTATTATTATTATTATTATTATTATTATGACATTATCATTATATTAGATGCAAATGGTCTCTCGAGGACAATATTATCGTTTATCGCAATAATTTCTGGGACAATTTATCATCCAGCAAAATTTGTTATCGTGACAGGCCTACCACTAAGGTCTATATAAAGAGACTTCAGATACAGTATTAGGGGACCACTAAGGTCTATATAAAAGAGACTTCAGATACAGTATTAGGGGACCACTAAGGTCTATATAAAGAGACTTCAGATACAGTATTAGAGGACCACTAAGGTCTATATAAAAGAGACTTCAGATACAGTATTAGGGGACCACTAAGGTCTATATAAAAGAGACTTCAGATACAGTATTAGGGGACCACCAAGGTCTATATAAAAGAGACTTCAGATACAGTATTAGGGGACCACTAAGGTCTATATAAAAGAGACTTCAGATACAGTATTAGGGGACCACTAAGGTCTATATAAAAGAGACTTCAGATACAGTATTAGGGGACCACTAAGGTCTATATAAAAGAGACTTCAGATACAGTATTAGGGGACCACTAAGGTCTATATAAAAGAGACTTCAGATACAGTATTAGGGGACCACTAAGGTCTATATAAAAGAGACTTCAGATACAGTATTAGGGGACCACTAAGGTCTATATAAAAGAGACTTCAGATACAGTATTAGGGGACCACTAAGGTCTATATAAAAGAGACTTCAGATACAGTATTAGGGGACCACTAAGGTCTATATAAAAGAGACTTCAGATAGAGTATTAGGGGACCACTAAGGTCTATATAAAAGAGACTTCAGATACAGTATTAGGGGACCACTAAGGTCTATATAAAGAGACTTCAGATACAGTATTAGGGGACCACTAAGGTCTATATAAAAGAGACTTCAGATACAGTATTAGGGGACCACTAAGGTCTATATAAAAGAGACTTCAGATACAGTATTAGGGGACCACTAAGGTCTATATAAAAGAGACTTCAGATACAGTATTAGGGGACCACTAAGGTCTATATAAAAGAGACTTCAGATACAGTATTAGGGGACCACTAAGGTCTATATAAAGAGACTTCAGATACAGTATTAGGAGACCACTAAGGTCTATATAAAAGAGACTTCAGATACAGTATTAGGGGACCACTAAGGTCTATATAAAAGAGACTTCAGATACAGTATTAGGGGACCACTAAGGTCTATATAAAAGAGACTTCAGATACAGTATTAGGGGACCACTAAGGTCTATATAAAAGAGACTTCAGATACAGTATTAGGGGACCACTAAGGTCTATATAAAAGAGACTTCAGATACAGTATTAGGGGACCACTAAGGTCTATATAAAAGAGACTTCAGATACAGTATTAGGAGACCACTAAGGTCTATATAAAAAGAGACTTCAGATACAGTATTAGGGGACCACTAAGGTCTATATAAAAAGAGACTTCAGATAC
>CM046789.1:4852581-4882581 GCA_025617405.1 Perca schrenkii | reverse complement strand
GGATCTCTCTTTTTTTACGATAAAAGTGGAGTACGACAAAGGAATCTTTAGCAAGCTTTGTCCGGACCTTGTTCGGGCTTTCTTGTGTGTTGATTTACTTTCGTGCACATTAAAGCTCTTTTTCTAATCTGATTCCCTTGACTGCTGCGTAACTCTTTTATAACTCTTAAAACTTGCGCCTAAAGCGAGTAACGAGGTCGCGGTGAGAGGTGGAGTTTGCGCCGCTTATCTGGCTTTGAGCTGCGCACACTTCAAATTTACTTCTTCAAGTCTCTGGGGCAGTTTTGCCCACCTTAGCTTCCTAAGGAAGAAGAGGTGCTGTTGGGCCTTCGCTGTGGCAGAGGAGATGGTTTTTTCCCCCACGACAAATCCTCCGACACAGTCACACCTAGGGGTGGTGATGGCGCAGTGGGTATGCCACATACCTTTGGTGTGGGAGACCTGGGTTCGATTCCCACTGCGATACATCAACCAATGTGTCCCTGAGCAAGACACTTAACCCCTAGTGGCTCCAGAGGCGTGCGACCTCTGGCATATATAGCAAATGTAAGTCGCTTTGGATAAAAGCGTCAGCTAAATGACATGTAATGTAACCTAAGAACTTAAAACTAGAGACCCTCTCCACCACCTCATTCCCAGTGAGGAGTGGAGAGTGGTTTAACTGTCCAGACCTACGGAAGTCCACTATGACTTCTTTAGTTTTCTTTGTGTTGAGGGTCAGGTTGTTGCTGCTGCACCATTCTGCCAGCAGTTGGACCTCTTGCCTGTATTCAGTCTCATTATTCTCGGTAATGAGGCCGAGCACTGTTGTGTCGTCGGCAAATTTTATTACATAATTGGACGGGGAGGAAGAACTGCAGTCGTGTGTAAAGAGTGTGTATAGAAGTGGGCTAAGCACACAACCCTGAGGGGCGCCGGTGTTGATGGTCATGGTGGAGGACTTGTGCTTGCCCACTCTGACATATTGTGTGCGATTTGTTAGAAAGTCCAGTATCCAATTGCATAATGTAGTGCCTAATCCAAGTCCATGTAGTTTATTGCGTAGTTTGTTTGGCAAGATTGTATTAAATGCTGAACTGAAATCAACAAAGAGAAGCCTTGCATATGTGTTCCTGTGCTCTAGATGTTCTAGCAAAGTGTGTAACACAATAGCTATGGCATCCTCTGTCGACCTGTTCTTCCTGTATGCAAACTTGTATTGATCTAGTGAGGGCGGTATGGCACTTTTTATATGTGTGATGACCAGTCTCTCAAAACATTTTGCAATGATGGGGGTGAGTGCCACTGGCCTGTAGTCGTTCAGGCTTGTGACATTAGACTGCTTGGGGACTGGAACTATTATGGCTGATTTCAAGCATGTAGGGATCCATGAGGTCGCCAGAGACAGGTTAAAGATGGTAGTGAAGACCGTTGTTGCACAGTCTTTAAAGTGATGGTTCGGAGTAATTTCACCCTAGGGTCCTTTGCACCATGACCTCGAGTCAAACACCCCCCCAGAAGCTTTTTTCACCTGGGAGAGTTAGCGTAGAGTAGCGTTATCAGCTGAATAGCTTAGCGCAGGGGCTAATGGATCCGAAGTGTCTCTTAATACTACCCCACTAATAATGCCCGAAATGATACCAAACGTCTACACTAGTACAAATAGGTTATGCACTCATAAAACGATGGATTGGAAAGTTTGTAAGTACACCAGAAGTTTATGAACACTTGCCTGCTGGCTGCTCTCTGCTGTTGTTGTTGCTGTTACTACCGGGCAGTAAGACGAGTGCTTAGGACCGTCTACAAATTACTACACCGAAAAGAGATGCAACAAAAATATTTATTAATTTAATGATTAAATAAGGTAATGTCTCCAAACTTACCTCAATTATAACTTGTCTCCTGCTAGTTATTCTACAGCACTTACTTTAAAAAATAAGTTAAATAAAAAAATATTTTTGTCGCATCTCTTTTCTGTGTTGTAATTTGTAGACGGCCCTAAGCAATCGTCTCACAGCAGCAACAACAACAACAACAGCAGAGAGCAGAAGCAAGCAGGCAAGTTTTATAAACTTCTGGTGTACTTACAAACTTTCCAATCCATCGTTTTATGAGTACATAACCTATTTGTACTACGGTAGAAGTTTGGTATCATTTCAGGCATTATTAGTGGGGTAATGTACAAGATACACTCTTGGATCCATTAGCCCCTGCGCTAAGCTATTCAGCTGCTAACGCTACTCTACGCTAACTCTCCCAATGTTAGACCCAGGTGAAAAAAGCTTCTGGGGGGGGTGTTTGGCTCGAGGTCATGGTGCAAAGGGCCCTAGGGTGAAATTACTCCGAACCATGACTTTAAGCACCTGACCCTGGCCTGCACTCCATCTGCTTTCCTTGGGTTGATGTTGCGTAGGCAAAGTCTGACATCATGGGTGCACAAGACTAGGGCCGCATCATTAGGGGTAGGGGGGGGCAACACAGAGTCTTTGTTATGTCTCTCTAATTGTCGAAAAAGTGACGCATGCGCAGCTCACATCGGCACTCGACTCACATCGGGTAGTGACAAAACCATCTGTCTATCACCACCTATGTTGGTGATAGACGCTTCGCGTGGCGTCACACCTAAACCCGCCTCAAAACTCAACGCTGATTGGTCGGTCGTTTTGGCGAACGGTTCCAAATTTTCTCTATCTCAACATGCCAGACTGATCTGAGAGTGGAAAACTGGAGCTCAGCCAGATCAGGACCCTCTCACCAGGCTAGCAGTTCAGCATGACCCTTCAATCATGTGTCGGATCTAGGGCTGAAACGATTCCTCGAATAATTTGATTACAAAAAAATCCTCGATGCAAAATGACTTGCCTCGAAGCTTTGTTAAATCAATGTTACCAACGTTGTATCGCTGACGGACGGTGTTTCCGCACGGACCATTATTACTGTCGCACAGACGCTGCTCAGTCTGCTGCTGGCGACACATGCTAGAGGAGCGTAAACAGCGAGGGGCTAAGAGAAGAGACAGGCTGGAGAAAACGACATAAAGTGTCCAAAGTTTGGAATCAGTTCAAACGTAATTAAAACTCTGTACAGTCAGTGTCTACTGCAAAATCAAACTAGTTTAGCACGATAATAGCACGACGTCTAACTTAATCCTCCATTCCACGAAGAGGACCGACTAAAGTAAACCACAGAGTCGTATGGACGATGAAACTACACCAAACACAACAACTACCGAAATCAAAGACAAGAAAATAAATACGTAGTGGTGACCACGATCTGATGAGCTGACGCGTTGACTATCCCTTAAAACAGCTGATTGTTGCGCCTCTCTCTCTCTCTCTCTCTCTCTCTCTCTCTCTCCACGGAGAAACAGCTGATCAACGATCTAATAGCATAAGTGTAACAGAGCTGTGTGACATTATAATCAAATATATAAATGAAAATAGGTTGAGTGTAACTAATATTTACATATAAGTTGCACAACTTAATGTAATGTTTGTGTATGTTTAATGTATGCCTTAGTTTTAGGTTGATATCATTTGTAAAATGTTTAAATTTGTTTAAATTCTTTAAAAACAATGTAATATGGCACTTAAATGCACTTAATATGTTTAGTTTTTTGAGAGATGATATTGTAAGCAATGTAGGCAATACAAATGTTGCTTTTTCCGAAAATGTCGCTTTTTTCCCTAGTTTTGGTTGTTTGAAAACGCAAAAAAAAAATTATCCGATTAATCGATCGATAAAGTGCTAGATTAATCGATTACAAAAAGAATCGATAGCTGCAGCCCTAGTCGGATCCATACATTAATCGAGACTCTCACCGACTCCGTGCGCTCCGGCCTTGCAGCTGTAGTGAAGCAGCGTCATGTCCGTCAAACCGTCGCGGTCGTTCACATGGCAACCACGCTTCAGGATCTGAGACAGAAAGACAAAAAAAAAGAGAGACAAGCGGGACCGTTAGCAGTTAGTGTGTTACCACATGACACTCCTTTTTAACCAGCTGAATTGACTGTATTATCATATTGCAAGACAAATTTCCTTGTATACGGACAATAGAGTGCTATCTATCTGTCTGTCTATATATGTATATATATATATACATATATATATATATATACATATATATATATATATATGTATATATATATATATATATATATATATATATATATATATATATATATCTATACGCAATACATATATATATATATATATATATATATATATATATATATATATATATATATATATATATATATATATATACAGTACAGGCGAAAGTTTGGACACACCTTCTCATTCAATGTGTTTCCTTTTTATTTTCATGACTATTTACATTGTAGATTCTCACTGAAGGCATCAAAACTATGAATGAACACATATGGAATTATGTACTTAACAAAAAAGTGTGAAATAACTGAAAACATGTCTTATATTTTAGATTCTTCAAAGTAGCCACCCTTTGCTTTTTTTATTAATAAGGGAAAAACTTCCACTAATTAACCCTGACAAATATATATATATATATATATATATATATATATATATATATATATATATATATATGTGTAGACTTCTCTGCAGTCTGTCTGCCTCTCCTCCCTCTCCACCACTTCCACTACCTCCTATAACAACAGTTATGTACTGACTGTCCACTGGCCCACTGTATACTGCTTACACTGTTTACACTGTTTACTGTTTACACTGTTTACTGGCTATATTAGCCCATATGCACAACCCCCTCCCTCCCTCCCTCTCTTCCTCCCTCCCTCCTTCCCTCCCTCCTTCCCTCCCTCCCTCCATCCCTCCCTCCTTCCCTCCCTCCCTCCCTCCCTCCCTCCCTCCCTCCTTCCCCCCCCAGCCTGGACTGAGGTCTAACTTAATAACTTCATACTTGAACAATGGCTGTAACCTTATTACTTCCTTGCACTATTGGACTTATTTACACTAGCCACCTCATAGAGCACCTTACCATACTTCCCTTAGTACATTCATGTGGATTTTTTTGATTTTCTTTTCTTTTAGTGTCCATATTATTCTTGTGGATTTGTCTTTTCATCATCCTGTTTATGATGTATGTGTATGGTGTGTGTGATGAATTTCCCCTTGGTGATCAATAAAGTATCTATCTATCTATCTAATCTATGATTTTCATCAATGATTTTCTGCTTTACGTGACGCGAATGATAAGCGATTGTCTGAATGAGACTTCACCAAAATCATTCTGCCTCTTTTTCTGGGTCATTCCTCCAGGCTGAGTCATCGTCCTGCTGAGTCATGGTAGAGTCTCTCTCTCTCTCTCTCTCTCTTTTAAAGTCCATGCAGCCATTTTATCTGGGTCCACTTCGCCATCTTTGTGTTTCTCCTTGTGTTACTGACATTAAGGGGGCAAAATGGTTGTTCCCCGTTACATTTTAGAGTTCAAATGTAGTTTTTAAATTAACGTTAGGGATAGCACTGGGGTGAAGCATCCTAAAATAAGGATATGTCTCCCAATGCAAGTAAGAAATATAATTTGCATTTACAGAAATTTGGCCTATGCTTCAAACAGTCATTCTGTAGCAGCTTTAAATCCTGTAATGATTGTTACATTTGGATCAGGATTTAAGTGTCCTGAACAGAAGGAAATGTGACATGTTTTGTGCAGCATTCAGGCTTTTGCTCCTACAGCTTTAATGCCCCATGTGCAGAGGTGTAGTGGTAAAAAAAGAGGTGGGTAAACTATAACTTCTGTGATCAGGTGGACCACGACATGGTCACCCGGTAAGGTGGGCCACTGCCTACCGGTGTATGTGTATCCTGATGACATCGCTAGAGGCTATCATTTGACGGTACTACCATCTCAAGAAGGAATAATATGGTTGAAATCTATAAAGTTTACTAAATGACAAAACAGAGAGAACAAAAATATTTAAGAGAGATATAGAGGGAGGCTCATACAGTATCCAGGGCTTCCAATGCGCATAATACGTAATGATTATGGGTTTAGGGATTTGGGATTATTTTCATAGTTGATAAATCTCAATTAATCGATTAGTTGTTTGGTCTATATGTCAGAAAAATGTGGAAAATATGGATCAGTGTTTCCCAAAAGTCCAGGATGACGTCCCTAAAATGTCTTGTTTTGTCCACAACTCAAAGATATTCAGTCACAGAGAGAAGACACTAGAACATATTCACATTTAATAAGCTGACATCAGAGAATGTTTTACTTTTGTCTTAAAAATGACTCAAACAAACTAATTGATTATCAAAATAGTTGTTGATTACAGATTTTTAACAATTGCTAATGTGTGTGTGTGTGTGTGTGTGTGTGTGTGTGTGTGTGTGTGTGTGTGTGCGTGTGTGTGCGTGCGTGTGTGCAGAGTGTTGAAAGTGGGTCAATGTGACAATGACGAGTCGAGCGAGGAACCAGGCTCCGTGCCAGAAGGACTGTGACCCCAATTCTCCACTGGGCATTCTGGTTTTTGCCTTTTGGTAAACTGACTGGATAGTCACACTTGCACTTTCATATGTTTCTACGTAGCTTTGCTTATTTAAAGCTAATGTACTTGCACTTACTACTTGTTGTCTGGAGTTTGAACCTTCACAGTTGAAAGCACTTAATTGTAAGTCGCTTTGGATAAAAGCGTCAGCTAAATGACATGTAATGTAATGTAACTTGTATGCCCGCGATTGCTTGCAGGGACTGTGGCGCATCCGGTGGAATATAGGGGTTACAGTAGGCCTATACGCACTGTTAGGCCGCTAACTGCGGCAGTATTGATGGCAAAATAGGCTCCAGAATATTTCCTTCTGGATAGACAGCTGGTGCAATATTTAAATTATTATTTTTTAAATTACATTTATATATATCTGCATTTATGTCAAAACCTCGAGGCGTTCAAAAATCAAAAATTGTCATTTATTAACATGCATTTGTGTCAAAATGACATATAAACATCTTTTCGTATTCTATTTTGCCTGGAAATGTGTGAAAAATAGGCGTCGGTCCTATTTCAAGCAGGCACGTTTTTTCGGCACCTGAGAAGTGCGTGCACGCTCTAACCTGTTACCATGGGAGCCTGTTAACATGGGAGCCGAAATAAAAACGGACACGCCACGCAGCCAGTGTGCAGGAGCCCTTAGACCAGGGGTGACAAACTCAACTTTCCTAAGGGCCACACTAGAAAATGAGAATCACATCAAGGGCCAGACATGTAAAGTTTATAACTGTTATGTCATAAATGATGTGTACACCAGAGGTGTCAAAAGTATTCACAGTAATTAATCTTTACTCTTTAAGGCTCATTAGGGCTGTCCTCGACTAAAGGAATTCTTAGTCGACTAACACTTATAAGATTTAGTCGACTAATCGATTAGTTGATTTAATTGACAGAGCTGTGCGCTTTGAGAGGTGGTTAAGACTAGAAAAGCACAATATAAATGTAGTTAATTAACCATCTGTAAAACTGAGTTTCTCCACAATTAATCCTGCAAAAGCACCACTTTAAATCTTGTGTTTACCAGAAATGTGCTCAGAAGTTTCTTGGAAATAAGTAATTAAGCATGAATAAGCATAAAAAATGACTAATCGACTAAAGAAATCTTAGTCGACTAAGACCAAAACGACAGATTAGTCGACTAATCGACTAAGAGGTGGCAGCCCTAGGTCTCAGTTTAAGACGTTGAAGAGCAGAACCGACACCAAACAGGGAAGTTGAAAGTGCGTCAGCGGGTGTTTGTTCTCACCTCTTTGCCGATGATGTCGATCTTGTGCTGCACCTGGGGAACCCATTGGCGCACGATGGCGAACAGCTCGGGGATGGAGGTCTGAGGATCCATCAGGATCTCCAAGCATGCCGGGTCATTGGGGTCGAAGAAGGTGAAAGCTGGAGACGGATGGAGAAGCAGGAGGAGTTTAAGAGGTTAAACCCAAATAGGACCGTGAATATCTCACGGTTAAAGAGAAACAGAGGGGATTGTGTACCGACAGGCACTATTTTCCCACATGTAGGGAACCTCGTGAGTTAACCTGCAACACATCAGCTGTTTGGACATTCTTCAGCGTGTGTGTGTGTGTGTGTGTGTGTGGAGAAGATAACAAGTTTGCAATATCGTCACCTTCCTAAAATAATGGCCTAAGTCATTTTTTTTTAACAAAAATGATCATCTCCTCCTCATGGTGCTGGCCCATACCTGTCAAGTTTTGGATTTCAAAAAATTAGGAGCAGTCCCAATCACCCCTACCAAGCTCCAGTATCCCTTACATTTTAAGACAAGGTGTACAAGAAAGCTAAAATCACCACTTGATGCAGAATGCTGAAAACATTTACAATTTATAACACTTGCTTGTCTTAACATTTACATTTTATTTTCATTCCACACATTCTTTTCATTTCATGTTGCTTTTCTTTTTTGTCAGGATCCGGCTGAGACTTACTGCCTTTGTGCCACTCTTGTGGCCTTTTTGTGTGTCTTGATTGTTGATTTGTGCTTGGTACTTTGTTCCGTGTTCTGTCTTATTGTGGTAGTCTTGTTTTTCTGTTTTGCTCTGTTCCCTGTTTTATTTTGAAAGTCTGGTTTTCGCTCTTGTCTGGTTTTACTTCTCTTTTCTTTTGTTGTCTGATTTGTTTCACCTGTTGTGCCTCCTGTTCCTCGTTAGTCCTCGTTAGCCTGTGTATTTAGTCTCTCTGTTTCCTTTTGTGTCTTGTCGGTTTGTCTCTCTCTGTTCGTCCTGTAATTCTGAGTTTGTAGTTGTTGTGACACAATAAAGTGTGTTTGTTCTGCACTCCTGATTGGAAGAGTCTTGCATTCGGGTCCACCTGCTGAAATCTTGACACTTTTACAGTTTTTCTTTTAATTTCACATAACTTTTCTTTTAGTGAGTTATTGTACAAAGTTGTTGCAGACTTTGCATTCTTCAAGACTGTTTAGGAAGGAGTGTATTTGTGGGCTGGGCCAGAGTGATTAATTTTACAGTGTAGAGTAGAGCGCAAACACTTCTGTTGTCTAACGTACATCCTATTCTCTGGAACAATCTTTCGTACCATGCTAAACACCCTTTCTGAACTTGCATTGCTATGGGGAATGCATAGTAAAGCCTTCATAAGTTTTGGCAGCGCACCATAGTCATAGCATACTGCAGGTGGCAGTTATCGCGAGGCTAGTGACAGAGCTCAGATTGGGAATGTTTGGGTATTATTATTTTATAATAACGCAGTTTAAAATACGGGAGATTTACGGGAGATTTACGGGAAAATACTAATACGGGAGGACGGCGAGAAAGAAGGGTAAAATACGGGACTTTCTCAGCCAAAACGGGATACTTGACAGGTATGTGATGGCCACCTCTGGTAAAATTGCCTACATCCTCAGTTGAACAGGTCTTGTGATTCTACACCTTTTAGTATAACAGCCTGTGTCAAGCATGTGACTTAGGCAGTTCAGTTTTTTGTGTTTTCTGAAAAACCTGGAAAAATGACTTAGGCAATTATTTTAGGAAGGTGACGATATGCAACACCTGCAAGGAGAAAGTAGGGCGCGGAGGGAAGACACCAAAAACCCAAAATCTCATTTTTTTTAGTTGTATTTTGGATGTGAAAAGAAGGAAATGGTTCTAACATTGCTCTTTAGATGTGTGTGAATGTCCCACACCAGGAGTCATTTATACAAGTTCAATTTTATAGTGATCCATTATCTGGTCAACAACATGTTCTATTAAAGAAAAGATAGAAAATGCATGTTTGTGTGTGGTGTAAAGTGGTTAGAAAAAATGAAATCCGAATCGGCTAAAATCGTCTGGCCTAACTCAAAGAAAATCGGAAATTGCAATCAGCCTAGAAAGTTGTAATCGGTGGATCCCTAGTTGTAACGATACGTCGATCTGGATTAATATATTGTTTCAGTGGTCAACGTTTCAATATCATCGACGAAGAGTGAAAATATCGATGCCAACGTATATTTCCACCAATTAGATGTAATTCGGTATTGATGACGCGAAAAATAATAACGGTAACGCCACTGAAAGTATTTGAAACTAAAGTAACGAGACAATTTTGTAAAATGTAATGGGTAGAAAGTACCGATATTCGTGTTAAAAAGGTAAGGAGTAAAAGCAAAAAGTCGGCACAAAAATAAAGAGTAAAGTAACAATATCTGAAAAATCTACTTGAGTACAGTAACAAAAGTATTTGTACTGTAAAGAAAGTACCAGACCAAAAAAAATTAACATAAGAGGAAAGAACAGCGAGAAGTAAAATGAGGAAAGTAACAGTAGATGATTGGAGCTGGTGATGCCAAAAGGTTTCTGTCACCGTCATCAAATCAGAAGTGATCGGTGAGCTGTTTCTCTTCCTGTCGCCTCAGCAGTCTCTGAGGCAGATTTAATTTCACCGACTAACAACAAACTTCACTTCTCTTACCCGTCAACAGCTCAGGAGTCAATACCAGAGACAGGGACTCGAGTCTGGGACTGGGACTCGAGTCACACAAACAGCTGACTTCAGCCTTGACTCGGACTCGAGCTTCGAGACTCGTCAACAACCTGTTTTCATGCAATTGACCGTTCGCAAAACCCCGCCCTCGAACGGTCCTCGTCCAATCCTAGCTCAGCAACTGTAACTAAGGAGAAGGACCTCCGTCAAACATTGCGATTTCAGCAAGATGGTGAAACGATGCGCCTATGGCACCTGCAAGTCTGACACCAGTTACCCCAAAAGTTTAGAGGGAGGGGTTGTTTTTTCCGCCTTTCCAAAGCCCAAGACCCAAGCGGAAAGATGCCGACAATGGATTAAGCGGTGTGGGAGACCCCACTCACAGCTAAATGCCTCGAAGATTAGCCAATAATCATAGCTACGTATGTCTGCTCCAAGGTAAGTAAAGCTAGCGAGCTAACTCACGGCAGTTCGTGTAAATGTGAAGCGTATTTTGTGGCCACAGCACGAAAATGGTAGGGAGTAATATATAAAAGCCGAAAATCCGCGGCACGTCTCCCGGCGTTTAAGGCGCCCTTTCCCCGTAAGTTTATTCCTAAACCAAACCTCCGCCATCCCGTTATTGTGGCGGGCGCCTCCCGGCTTATGGAGCGCCCTTTTCGGCCGCCTCCCGGCGTCCTTTCCCCGAGAAAATAACGTTACATTTACACGTAAAAAACGAGAATACAGTCTGCGTGAACACGTATCAATAGATTAAGAGTAACGTGGACATTTACACGAACTGCCGTGAGACCGGCTGTTAGCCTGTCAAGCACATGTTGCTATCGACACAGATAATTTATGAACATATCCCTCCACTGCATATTGCAGCCCTTTCTGTCGTGCCTTGGAGGATATGTCTGCTGCTTTACTCCAAAACCAATCACGTATGGAGCTCAACCCAACCCAGCCATGGCTATGTGTCTGGTTTTCAATTGTTTGACGGGCGTAGTAACAGTAACTAGGGGGCGTGGCTTTAGCGAACGGTCAATTATTGCTTTTTAAATCTAAATTCATTCATGTTTTTCTATTTTCTTTTATTGGCGCATACACGTTGGGGAAAGGTATGACGAGCTGCATGTTAGGGATGGGCGATACCACACTTTTAGGATTCGATACGATACCGATACTTTTTCTTGCATTTTCATCGATACCGATACCGATACCGTTAATTTCTTATTGGCAATTTTTGTCAGTAAAAATATTATTACATTTAAGACAAATCACAAGAACAATACGGACCATTTATACAAAATGTATTATGGTCAATACATAATAAAATTTAAATTAAATAAATAATTAAAATAAATAACAGAAATATGAATGAAATAAATTAAATATGAACAAAAACGTACACATTTTCACTTTTCTTATTTCTCAAAAAAAGACCAATCTTGGTAGAAAAAGCTAAAAGAAAAAAAAAAAACTAATACATCATAACAATGTTATGTTTCTAACCTCTTTGTTGAAGTAAACATGTAACACTTTACTGAGGCAAAAACAAGAGGTCATAAAGATCAGAATAAACTAGGATTTCCTTATCCTATAAACCTGCATAAGAAAGACAGTTGTTCCCTGAGAAAATGAACTCGGCTGTGTTGATGCTCATTGGCTCGTCTCCTGTCACATGGGACATGGGCCAGCTCAATACGCCGCCAGTTACAGGGGTGTCACGGCACATAGTAATTTAAGTAAGTAATCTAAAACAGGAGAAAGTGATGCATACACCCCCAATTATTATTTTTTAGTTTATATCGACATTTTTTTAAGGAAATCAATGCCAAATGAGTAGCGTGAGTATATGGATATATCGATACCACAGGATCGATATGCCCATCCCTACTGCATGTCCCCTGCCCTTTGCCATAAAGTCCAACGTAACGCATGCACTACGCCTTATGTGCGCGCACTCAAATATCAAGAAATGCATTGACGATGGCGACACCAAGTCCTCCCTGGAGTTGTGCCTTTTTTGTCATTAGTTTTGCTTTCAATAACTTGGTAAACGGTGGCAGTAAGCCAACAGCTTCATGCAAGGTGTGTGTAGCAACGAGATAAATGATGGATCAACAACGTCTGACTCCATCAGGCATCTCCAAACGCCCCCAGATAGGTCAGTCACTCACGCTAATGTGAAAGAGACATTACATTTAGCACATATCATCACAGGCAACAAGCTAACCATCGCAGAGTGTTGTGCTAATGCTGGGAACAGGGACATTGTATCTTTATAGTTGTATCCAGGCAGTAGCGGAGATAGCGTGGTTGCTTGGCCGCCCCAGGGCCCCCGTGCCAATCAGGGGCCCCTCAAAACGCTGCCGATCTTGCGTCACTTGACGAGAACGGGGGGCCCTCGCCAAGTGACACATTGCAGATTATTAGCTGAAAGAAGCTTATTACTGCATATGATCTCACGTTGTGATAATCCAGCTCTTCTTATCAAACGTAACAGTCACTTATAACTCATGGTTACAATGGTACAACCAGCGCAACAGTGACAATTACCAGGCGACCAAACACTACATTCAAAGCAGACACAACTCTATTTACCGCCTTGCATCATGGCAATTGAACAGCCAATGAGCGACGCTATATATATATATATATTTTTTTTTTTTTCATGTCGTTATTTCGTTCTTTTAAAATGACTAAGGTAGCAGAGGGCCCCCGGTGATGAAGCTCCGCCCCTGTATCCAGGTCAGATGGCCAGAGACTTGAGACTGGACTTGAACTTCCAAACAATGACTTGTGAACATCTCTGGTCACTACACAGCAAAGTGGTTTTAAACATGGGAAATAAAAACTTGACATTAGAGATGTTTTAAGTTGTTTTTTTGATACTTTCAACTGGGTTCCCCCGCCCCCAAGTTTTTCTGCTTTTATTGGAATTTATTTGACGTTTTTTTTCATGTTTTTGTCACTTTTTGACATCCTGTTTTGTATCTAACTGTCAAAGGAAAGTAAAAACTACCCCTTCTGATACCGGGACTTGCGTATCGGCTTGCAAGGCCTGACGTATAGCTGTGTGTATGTGAGGTGTGCATCTGTGTGATTCCAAGTTAATGTGTTTATTTTCTACACTTATTTTTATTGCTCTTAACTGTTTTTTTGGACATTTTATTGTATTCACTGTAAAAATGTGACTTCTTCCATTATTTGAACTGTTAAAAGCCCTCCTAGGGACAGGTGTTGCGAATTAGCCTTGGCTACAAACACTGTGATACAGGCATCGGATTGTTATCTATGTAATAATCTATGTTTTTTGTATTTAAATAAACTACAAACAAACTACAAACAAACTCCTGTGATTTCACCTGATACCTCTGGACAAAAAGCGTGAATAAATGAAAGCAACAACTGCCTGAAAGATATTACAAATTAATTTTAAAATGACAGCAGGAATTAGGGATCGACCGATATGTTTTTTTTTAGTGCCGATGCCAATACAGGTTTTTTTTTCTTCAGCCCTAGCCGATGAACGATACGGGCTGCCGATTATGTTTAGCCGGTATTAATACTGTTAATAATGTCTCTTTTCAACTATGGCCATACTAAAAGATACATTTAGAGGGGTGGCTTAACGGAGTTTATTCACTATATGATGTTTTGATGTTTAGACTTTAGGTTAGAAAGTCATCCTCAGTTGTGCTGCGTGTACCTTTGAAACTGTGTTTTCTCCATTTGCAAATGTAAATAAATACTCAAAGACCAAACTTTGGTTTAATTCTCAAACGGTCATTATTCGTTTTCATTTGATCATTGATATTTCTAAACGGTGCTGCTTCTTAGGAAAACTTCCACCACAAGCCGATACTGCTTTTTTCTCTCTCAATTTACATCTGAAAAATGTAAAACCCTGCCACACTGGATTTGTTTTCGGAATCTGCTCTGCCGTTTCTTTGAAAATAATGAACAAAAACACAGATCAGCGTCACTTCTGCAATCATCTTACATTCATATCACCCAAATTATGTGTGCAATGTGCATCACATGGATTGGTGCAGCGTCTCCAGCAACACAGAGCTGCCTGTATGGTAGCCTGTCTGTAAATAATGCCGAGAAAAAACTATCGGCGAACGCAGCCGCCGCGTATCGGCCGATGATACACTGGCCGATAAAATCGGTCTATCACTAGCAGGAATGTCATAAATACGAATGAATGATTGCCTGTTAAAACGTACAGACTGTGTTCACATTTAGACAGAAAGCAGTGTGTGTCAGGCTGAGGAGGGCATATACTGTAGTCTAGTCTCACTGACATTTTGGCCCTCATAAAGCCTCCCAATAAAGTTCCTCAGCCAGCGACAAACACGTTGAAAAAGTGCCCAAAAAGTTGGAAAAAGTCCCAAAAAGAAAAAGAAAAAGTGACAAAATCATCGAAAAAGCGCAAACAACTTCTGAAAAAGTGGCAAAACATTGAGTAAAGCGTCAAAAACGTTCAAACAAAGAAAAAATTTTAAAAAAACAGTAAAAATAAAAAAGAAAGCGACAAAAACCTAAATTTATTGTGAACCCGAAATTGCAAAACGATTGCGAGGGGCCAGATTTGAATGTTATAAATACGAATGAATGATCGGCTGTTAAAGCGTAACTCTCGCCAAAATGCATCCTAGGGTCTTTTTGTGAATGTACGTGATTCAAACTTTAGTTTAAAAGCATATTTAGGACCGAATCGCCACTTTTAAGATTCACCGTATTCTCGGTGCAGTGGGAGTGCTAGGGGCACTCTCATGCTAGTCTCAAAATAGCTATTTTCGACACAACATGAAACTATGCTCCAAGTATCACCAGGGGCTCTACACCTTAACGCAAGCATTGACAACCTTCTTTGTGTACACAGATTTACTAAAAAGAAAGTTTTTGATCAACTCACTGCATGCTTTTAAACTAAAGTTTGACTCCCGTACATTCACAAAAAATACCCTAGGATGCATTTTGGCGAGAGTTACGCTTTACAACGTATAGACTCTGTTCACATTTAAACAGAAAGCAGTGTGTGTCAGGCTGAGGAGGAGGAGGAGGAGGAGCGCTCTGTATCCTCTGCTGGATAATGGAGACAACATTCAGAGTGTATAATGGAGCTGGCCTACCCCGGGTTTGTCTGAGGAATACCAATGAGCCTGTTGTCCGAAATGGGAGTCATTCCAGGGCTTGTGATCGATGAAAGCGGTCAGTAATACAGACTGGATGTCTACGAATCAGAGAGGTTCGGTACTCTAACTGCTGCATGCTCCGTGTGTGTGTGTGTGTGTTTGAGTGTGTTTTTGTAGTTTTGTTAAAGGTGCCCTACCATACAAACCCATTTTTAACTTTTTTTAAATATGTCAGGTCCATATGTGTTTGTGTTATGTGGTAAATGTGAAAATGAACTGCTACCTCCTCTGTCAGCTCTAGGTACTGAACAGAAATAAGCAGAGAAATCAGACCAATCACAAAAGCTGGTCAGTCTGACATCATACTGCCTGAGCTCATTACTATTCATGAGCTCGCCCAGTTGGGCTGGGGTAAAGGATTCTGACAGCCAGGCTCTCATTGGCTATCTGTTAGCCAATTAGATTCAAACAGCTTAGCTTGTTGAATATTGGCTCTATTTCTGCCAATTCTCATTAAGTCTTCCTGCAGGCTTTCTATACCACGCTAGAATGTCTTGAAACAAGGTAACCAAGGCATTTTATCCACAAAAATATGTTACAGAGTCCATGGTAGAACTTCAGACATTACCACAAAGTCATGAAATACGAGTGGCAGGGCACCTTTAACTCATTATTAACACCGTGAAGACAGAGGAAATTATCTTTGGAAAACCCCCAAATTGTCAACTGCCCCCAGTGAAGATTCACAATTCAGTAATCAGTCAACTCCCAGTGTAGTCTAGAAAAATCTAGACGCACCCATAGCGGCAGCAAATGTAATTTGCAGCCAGGGTCAGTCTAGCAACTCTCCGTTGGCTTGCAAGCTGGAAAAACCAAATTCTGGTCAGGCCAATCACATCGTGTATAGCAAGGGTGTCAAACTCAACTTCACTAAGGGCCACACTGGAAAAGGAGAATCGCATCAAGGGCCAGATATGTAGTTTATTTTCATGCTTTTATTTTGAAAAAGTCAAATATCTTTGACTGTATTATTCCATGTCTCATATAGTCTTCTCACTTAAGTTTGGTCCACATAAAGTCCTAAAAAAGGCAGCAAATAGTTCCTTCGAAATCCTAGAATTTAGCAAATCAAGCAAAACAAAGATTACATTTTAAAAGTCGACTCACTGCAACCTTGTTTCCCAGCTTTAATTTAGAAAACTCTCGGCTTCTGTGGGAATTTCTGGGAGTCTCAACGTCGGCAAATCTACCAAAATTCTGCTCTTAAGTGTTGTGTAGTGTTGCTTTGGCGCACAACTAGGCGGGCCAACGTGTTTTCGTGAACCTAAATTGATATGCGGGCCGCATCAAAACCTGCCAGGGACCGGGGTTCGGCCCACAGGCCTTGAGTTTGACACACGTGCTATATGTCAAGATCAGAGTTGGCCTATATAGCTATTTAAAGGAACACGCCGACTTATTGGGAATTTAGCTTATTCACCGTAACCCCCAGAGTAAGACAAGTCCATACATACCCTTCTCATCTCTGTGTGTGCTGTAACGCTGTCTGACGGTTACAGCGTTAGCTTAGCCTAGCACAGATCCTGCAGGTAACTGGTTCCAACTAGCCTACTGCTCCGAATTGTGACAAAAGTGACAAAATAACGCCAACATGTTCCTATTTACATGTTGTGATTTGTAGAGTCACAGCGTGTACAAAAAACAACGTAACATGAGACACAGCCGTCTTCTAACAGTAAACAAACCGGGAACTATATTCTCAGACAGGCTTGCTGCGAGCATATCACTCCGCCCAAGTACTATATTCTTCCACCTGAGAATATAGTTCCTGGTTTGTTTACTGTTAAAAGACGGCTGTGTCTCATGTTACGTTGTTTTTTGTACACGCTGTGACTCTACAAATCACAACATGTAAATAGGAACATGTTGGTGTTATTTTGTCACTTATTGGGAGCAGTAGGATTACTGGAACCATTCACCTGCATGTTCTGTGCTGGCCTGATGCTGCTGGAGCCGTCAGACAGCATTACAGCACGCACTGAGATGAGAAGGGTATGTATCGACTTGTCTTACTCTGGGGGTTACGGTGAATAAGCTAAATTCCCAATAAGTCGGCGTGTTCCTTTAATATATATTCCTGTGGAACTCAGCTGCTGAGAAAAATCCCCCAAAGAAGCATAATATGGGTTCTTTAAGGTGTTACGGCTTACTGTAGTCTTTGGGCAGCGGGGCCTGGGCGGAGGGGTGCACCATAGGTCTGCGTCGGGGCTCGTGCACCGGATTCTGGTACTCGGACACCGACAGGGGCTCGGGCTCGGGCTCGCCGGACGGTGGAGCCTCCTCTTCCTCTCTCTCCGCCTCCTGCTCCTCCACCTCCTCCACCTCGGCTCTCTCCTCTCCTTCCTTCTCTTCTTCCTGCTCATATGCCTCCTCTTCCTCCTCCTCCTCCTCCGTCAGAGCCTCCTCCTCCTCCTCCTTCTGGACACGGTCCTCCTCCTCCTGCTCCTCCTCGCGGTCGTGCCTCTCCTTCTCCTGCACCTCCAGGTTCTCCTCTTTAGTCATGGTGAGGGCCTATCAGAGGAGAGACACCACACACACAGAGAGAGAGAGAGAGAGAGGGCTCACACACCAGTCAACAGGGTCATGTACATTCACATCACATCAGCATCCGCTGAAAGGCTTTGTATTTGTATTTTATTAGTTTATTTGTCAGGGACCATGATGCACAGTTCAGGCCCTGTACCAGAGTTAGCTATAGCTAATTTACATCTATAGTCCCTGGGACAGGGAGATAAAAGGACAATATAGACAATACTATCAAAACTTAAAGGAACACGCCGACTTATTGGGAATTTAGGTTATTCACCGTAACCCCCAGAGTAAGACAAGTCGATACATACCCTTCTCATCTCTGTGCGTGCTGTAATGCTGTCTGACGGCTCCAGCGGCATCAGGCCAGCACAGAACATGCAGGTGAATGGTTCCAGTAATCCTACTGCTCCGAATAAGTGACAAAATAACACCAACATGTTCCTATTTCCATGTTGTGATTTATAGAGTCACAGCGTGTACAAAAAACAACGTGACATGAGACACAGCCGTCTTCTAACTGTAAACAAACCAGGAACTATATTCTCAGGTGGAAGAATATAGTGCTTGGGCGGAGTGATATGCTCGCAGCAAGCCTGTCTGAGAATATAGTTCCCGGTTTGTTTACTGTTAGAAGATGGCTGTGTCTCATGTTACGTTGTTTTTTGTACACGCTGTGACTCTACAAATCACAACATGTAAATAGGAACATGTTGGCGTTATTTTGTCACTTTTATCACAATTTGGAGCAGTAGGCTAGTTGGAACCAGTTACCTGCAGGATCTGTGCTAAGCTAAGCTAATGCTGGAGCCGTCAGACAGCCTTACAGCACGCACGGAGATGAGAAGGGTATGTATGGACTTGTCTTACTCTGGGGGTTACGGTGAATATGATAAATTCCCAATAAGTCGGTGTGTTCCTTTAAAGGGGTGATAGAATGATTATATAGAGTATTTCACACTGTTCCTTATGGTCTCCTAATGGGGTATGTAACATTGGTTATTCTCTGGGCGGGCTAAGCAGAGAAAGGGGAGGTAACCTTGCTCCTTATGACCTCATAAGGAGAAGATTCCTGATTGGTCCATCTGAGCTTTCATTTTCTCAAAGACAGAGCAGGATACCCAGGGCTCGGTTTACACCTATCACCATTTCTAGCCACCGGGGGACCATGGGCAGGCTGGGGGGGGGGAACTCATATTAATGTTAAAAAAGTGAAATTTTCATGCCATGGGACCTTTAAACTGTCTTCTTGCTTCTTGGGTTTTCTGTTCTGCTTCTGAGAGAAACAGACGAGGAGAAAGCTAATTGACCCGCTGCATGGCTCTGATACCGGCAGAGCAGCTAAAGAGGCTAATGCTAACGCTCCCTGTCCGTCATTAGCAGTTGACAGGCCTGACTGGATTGCATCTACTCTCCACTTTAGCAAATGGACAAGCCAGCTGCTCCCTCCATCCATCCTTCCCTCCATCATCACACATCCCAAGGGAGGGAGGGAGGGAGGGAGAAAGAGAGAATCACACCTAAAGGCCAGACACTGACGTCCTTTTGTTACTGCGTGTCACATTTTGGTAGCTTTTATCTTCATTTTTGTTGATTTTGTTTCGACTTTTTTGTGGCTTTCTCAGACATTTGTCACCCTTTTTGTAAATTTGTTGCTTTTTGTGGCATTTTCGTTGACATGAAGCCCTACAAAAGTCATCAAAAGAGTTCCTTAGCCATCGGAGAATTTAGCAAATCAAGCCTGAATATGAAAACTCTCTCTCTATGCTGCTTCTTCTCTGGGAATTTCTGATTCTCAGAGTCAGCAAATCTGCCCAAAATTCTGCTTTGAATGTCAGGTAACTGCAGTTTAAAAAAAACACTTTCCTGTGTTTTTGGTTTTTGGTTTGGCCAGACGCACACACACACACAAACACACACAGATACACAAACACACACACACACACACAGATCTGTAGGTCAAACGTCAAACGTCTCTATAGTCTGTTAATCCACACAGACATACACACATACAGACACACACACACACACACAGACACACAGACACACAGATGATGTGTAGGTCAAACGTCTCTGTCTCTATAGTCTGTTAATCCACACAGACAGACAGCAGCTCTGTTTCCTAATCTGAGTCATCTTCTGTCTGCAGCCGCAGCAGCAGCAGCTCTATGCTAAGCTAACCGTTGCATCAGGCATTCACACAGAGATTTATAACAACGTCAAATTTGACTTCAAACTATTAATAAATGCATTTCACGTAAACATCTGTTTTCAGACTCACAGACAGACAGACAGACAGACAGATAGATAGACAGACAGACAGATAGATAGATAGATAGATAGATAGACAGACAGATAGACAGATAGATAGATAGATAGATAGATAGATATTTCTTGATTTCTTGTTACATATTGACTAATAACTGTTGTTTTTATATTTGCTATGGTGCTATCCATCCCTAATATTGTGTAGAAATAGAATGACATAGATCGCTAACTGGAGCAGCGTCTCTCCTCCACTGAGTCCCAGTGGGAATAGATAGGTATGGGCTATATGGAAACCATCGTAATCACACACACAACCACACACACACACACACACACACACACACACACACACACACACACACAACACCATCACGCCGATCTTAGACACGGACCTACACGGCCCTGCAGTCACACAGCTACACACAACAGCGACAACCTTTAATTTCAATTCATTTCAATTTCAGATGATCTGACGGGTGTGAATGTGTGAGAAGCGGACAGGCCATGGCAGCATCCTCCTCCTCCTCCTCCTCCTCCTCCTCCCTCTCCCTCTCTCCATCCATCCAGCCAGCCAGCCTCCATTTTAGGCTACAACCAGCCAAACCCCGGAGACACCGAGCCCCGGCACGGACGCACACACGCAGACCGGGCGGGACGCTCGGCACACTCACAATCCCACCTATAGCCTATATATACCGCCGACGTTTTCCGACGCTCACGGATAGAAAACGGCAGCAGATCGCCTCCACACCGCTGTTTAGTGCTCTGTGCCAATGTGCGTAGTGAAGGGCATGATGGGGGAGGGAAGGGGGGAGAGAAACACGCCCCGCGCGCTGACAGACAATGAAAACACGCACACGCGATAGAAAAGACGTGGAGCTATACATCTTACATTCACCTATTGTTAATTACACGCACTAGTGCTCGTTTTTAAATGGGTCTAAACTAGGAGGAGATGGAGGCAAAACGGAGGAGAAGCTGGTTGTTTTGATTCGGACAGCGCCCCCAGCTCTCCATCTCTCTCTCTCTCTCTCTCTCTACATCTCTCCATCTCTTCGCCTCAGCATCTCCATCTTTTTACAGAAATAGCACGAGACACGACGCACGCTGATAATAACGATGATAATAATAATAATCATCATGGGCATGCATCCATTCTTTTACCTGAAAACAAGCCGCTGGTTCCTCTGTGACGAGTCTCTCTCTTCTCTGGTCCACGGCACGAACAACACTGACGCTCTCTCTCTCTCTCTCTCTCTCTCTCTCTCTCTCTCTCTCTCTCTCTCTCTCAATTTTCAATTTCAGTTTGCTTTATTGGCATGACAAAAAATGCATCTGTGTTGCCAAAGCATAATGACAAACACACACATATAAACAACAACAAGGAGTAAATACATCTGATATAATAATGCAAGTAAACAGGATAATTATGATATAAATGCAGATACTAAACAAATGATGTGCATGTCCCTCTAAGGGTACGTTGAAACAATAGTATATATATATATATGTATATATACTGTATGTACAGTACAGGCCAAAAGTTTGGACACACCTTCTCATTCAATGTGTTTCCTTTTTATTTTCATGACTATTTACATTGTAGATTCTCACTAAAGGCATCAAAACTATGAATGAACACATATGGAATTATGTACTTAACAAAAATGTGTGAAATAACTGAAAACATGTCTTATATTTTAGATTATTCAAAGTAGCCACCCTTTGCTTTTTTTGATAACTCTGCAAACCCTTGGTGTTCTCTCAATGAGCTTCATGAGGTAGTCACCTGAAATGGTTTTACCTTCACAGGTGTGCTTTGTCAGGGTTCATTAGTGGAATTATTTCCCTTATTAATAAAAAAAGCAAAGGGTGGCTACTTTGAAGAATCTAAAATATAAGACCTGTCTGAAAGTGTGAAGTCTTCTGGTAGCTGTGCCAAGAGAAATCTCAATCATTCCCAATCTCACAGAGACGGAGAGCGTAGGTATATGTAAGGAGATAACATAGACACAGGCTAATTACTGATCACTAACATGCTAGTTAACATTAGTAATTAAACCTAAACAGCTAATGGAAGTCCAAACTGCCTGTGAGCTTCTCCTGTACTATACGGTAATTCCTCTACTGTGTGACAGTAAGTCTCGTTGTTATGACCCAACCGTTAGCTTATTTTTATAAAAGCGTCTGCTACGGAGCCATAACGTGAGCTACAAGGTAATGGAGCCTTTTATACATTGTCGTGTTTCTTTAGAAATAAACAACGGACAAATAGAGTCTTTAAACGCTTCAGATGTAAAGTTATTCGCTGTCAAAATGATGTCAAAATGAATGGGAGTTAATGGGATGCTAGAGGGTTTTAACTGTTCTTAATAAAAACACAATAAAGTCCAGGACTTATTTCCATTGTGGTCCTCAACACATCAGGACAAGACAAGACACGTACAGAGTTTGTGATAAAAATCGACACAACATAAAAACATTTTCCTTAAATAAATAAAAATATAAACGGTAGTTTGCCTTTTGTTCTATTCCTCTACCCTATCTAGTAACCAGGCCTTGACTGTCTTTTTGAAAGAGTTCAGTGTGGAATTACTTTAATTTGCCGATCTAACTATATATAGGCAAAGGTTCCTTTCCCTAACACTGTCTTAACACTGTCACTGGCGGCTCATTCAGGAATACGATCTCTCGTATTTTACGAAAATAGTTCACGGAAACGTGTTTCTGAAAACATTTCAAGCGAGAAATTCCGTTAAGTGATTTAACATAAGTGTTCTTTTTGGGACGACACTAGCCAACGAAAGTAGGCACTACGGCAGTAAGTGGTCAGTGCACATTAGCAGTCTTCAGAACGAGGTATGCCGAATGTGTGCGTGCGACAAAAAAACATCTCATGTCCTTTTATGGGCATTAACGTGGCATTTACCTACACACAGAAAAATAATGGTTCTTTAACGGTTCTTCAAAGGACTCAATGGTTCTTCAAAGAGTCATCACCAGTTGAAGAACCTCTATATTCAGGGAATGGTTCTTCAAGCCTTTTATATGGTTCTTTCAAGTACTAAAGGTTCTTGGTAGCCAAAAACAATGAAGTTGGGGCACTAACAATTATTTTCATTATTGATTAATCTGCAGATTGTTTGGTTTGCATATAAACATCAGAAAGCAGTGAACAATGCACAGCGCAGTTTCCCAAAAAGTGTTTGGCGTGATTGGTTTACTGCGTGGTAAAAGTACTAACAGGACTAGAAATACTTGGTAAATTAGCTGCATTCAAAATGTTAAGTAAAAGTACAAAAAATATTGATGGATGTAAATGTCACTTAAATTTTGCAGTTCAAAATATTAGGTGTAATTGTACATTTTTTGTAACTAAAAAAACCAAATAAATGTAGTGGAGTATTAAAAAAGGATTACACAAGAAGTATGCCTATTCTGTACTTGATTGAGTAAATGTTTTGAGGTATATGCTAAATAGGAGCAACGGGAACAAGCTTTCAATTTACCAAGACATTGGGATTCATCACTGTAAGAACACACCTGCGAACAATTCTGCTGTTTAAGAACACGTCATGAATCCGACGTAGATTTTTCTTAGGGGACTTTTTTAAGAACTTTGGAAGATATTGATGAATGAGGCCCAATGTTTTTAGTAAGAGCCAGCGTGAATTAGACATTTTAGCAAACCTTGTTTCTAGTTTAAATATTTTATCTGCAGCGAGGGTGATCTAACCTGACTCCGCCAGATGGATCGCTTCCCATTTGCTCGGCATATCCATCTGGGAACTTTCCGTTGGAGAACTTTTGGGAAGGGGGCGAAAATCCTGGTTAGCTGATTGGATAATCTGTCTATCTACCACCTATATGTTGGTGATAGACGGGCCAAATCAACCAATCAGATCAAGGAAGCGTATGAAAATACAACCACAAGCCAGGCTACCCCTGCTGCTGCTGCAGGCAAAGCATAGCTCGTTAGCTCAGCAAGCTAGCAACATGTCGGTAAAGGAGATTTGCCGTTTGTATAACGACAATTTAGGAATAAAAAAGGCCCCATTTCAGGTTCCCGGTCCATATTCCAAAAGAATCCAAGAGGAAAAAGCATTAGCGAGCAGCTAACAGAATTAGGGCTACCGCTGTCTGAAAATACTGGTTAGCTGATTGGATAAACCATCTGTCGATCACCACCTAAACCCGCCTCAGACTGATCTGCGAAATGTAAAACTGGAGCTCGTCGGATCAGGATGGTCTCACGAGGCTAGGGTTGAACTGGGGGGAAAAGTAATGAGGTCGTGGAAAAAATTTTAATAACAAAATGAGTAAATGGAAGTGGCTTGCTCCGTCAAATGTCTTATAGAGACAAGAGTTTTAGTTTTAAACAATCTTGGGTTACACTTTACTTGAAGGTATCTAAATAAGAGTGACATGACGCTGTCATGAACGTGTTATTGTCAGGATCCGGCTGTGACTGACTGCCTTTGTGCCACTCTTGTGGCCATTTTGTACATATAGTGTTGTGCTTTGTGCTTGTTGCTGTGTTCCATGTGTTCTGTGGTTACCTGTCTGTCACGTGTCTTTGTCTCCGCCCATCCCCTTATATGGTCTGCACTTCCTGTCTTGTTAGTTTCCCTCCAGTTCTGCTCTCACCTGTTCCTCGTCTTTCTGTTGATTGGTCTGTGTCTTTCATAGGCGTAGATTTCGGTGGGGGCGGTGGGTACGCGTCCCCACCACATTTCGTCATGAGTCATTTTGTACCCACCACTTTTTTTTAAAACCTCGAGCTCAATTTAGTTAAAAAAAATAAAGTTCATAACACATAGGCCTATAATTCGTGAGCGACAGATAACCAACAAATCCACAAAAAGCTCTGTCCCCACAGGACAGGACAGACACAGCCGCTCTGCTGCGGACCATACGAGTAAGCCCTGACTGCAGTACGCAGATCGAGGAGTGGCTCAATGTGGGTGGAGCTAAACGTTTGACTCCGCCCACTTGCCAAATAGCAATTGGCAGAGCCATTTCTCTAAAACGCAGGACTTTCAAGCTGACCGGGGATCTTTTCCCGCGTGTGAAGTTTGCTTTTCCCGTTGTTGTTTTTCTTAACCCAACCGTCTGTTGTTGGCGTCCCCCAGAGACATGGGCTCGTTTCCCGCTAATTACGTTTGCTTTCCCCGTTATCCTTTCCTTAACCCAGCGGCGGAGTGGAACCAAAACATCTACCGGGAAATTATGTAGACCACCGGCCGGCAGGCAGTGTCCGTCCGCGGGCAGGCAGCCGGCAGCCAGTGTCCGTTCGCGGGCAGCCAGCGTCCGTCCGCGGGCAGCCAGCCGGCAGCCAGCGTCCGTCCGCGGGCAGCCAGCGTCCGTCCGCGGGCAGGCAGCCAGCGTCCGTCCGCGGGCAGCCAGCCGGCAGCCAGCGTCCGTCCGCGGGCAGCCAGCGTCCGTCCGCGGGCAGACAGCCGGCAGCCAGCGTCCGTCCGCGGGCAGGCAGCCGGCAGGTTAGTCCGTCCAGACTTTCCCGATTGACACTCCGCCTCTGCCTTAACAACCGTCAGTTGTTGTCTGGCTTTCCCCAGAGACCAGGGCTCATTTCCCGGGAGTCATGTTTGCTTTCCCCGTTCTTCTTTTCCTAAACCAAACCCCGTTGTTTTTTCCTTTTTACAATTCAAATGTCATTGTTTATCATAATCTATATATCTATAATTCAAATATAATTATTTATTATAATCTATATATCTATAATATATATTATATTATAAAGGTGTTGGATTGACGTTTGAGAATGTGCTGCCTGATGTCCGCCACCAGATGGCGCGCCCACGGAGCCAAACGTTTAGCTCCGCCCACATTTGGCCCAACCCCGATCTGCGTACTGCAGTCAGGTGCAATTGGACCATACAGGACACATGCAGTGACGGACTGGTAATCTGGCATTTGGGCAGATGCCAGAGGGGCCGCGGGCCGTTTGGGCCGGCCGGCCAATCAGAGAGCCGCATGATTGTCACAGCCATGCGGCCACTTAAATGTAAACTGCGGCCCCATATATTTTCTCTCGGCCCCCTTTCAAGCATCAATAACAAAGGTATCTTGCTAAATTGGTAGCCAAACGTATCCAAATCCTTAACATATAATGGTTGCATAATCTGATTTGTATTTATACCACACATGAATCTCTCAATATCACAGTCATGGTTACCCTCTACAGTAATGAACTTTTACATCAGTCTGTATTGTTTTGTATCAGTTTAAAGATCCGATTTTTTTTTAATTTGTCAAGGCGGGAAAAAATTAAAAATTGGATATTTTAACCCACTTTTCTGTTTCTCCAAATGTCCGTTTGTGCTTAGAAAATTGAACTGATGAGCGTTACACTGACCGTTAGAGTTCATGTGTTCATTGTGTCACTCTTATGTAGATACCTTAAAGCAGGAGTGTAAAACTCAATTTCACTAAGGGCCAAACTGGAAAAAGAGAATTACATCAAGGGCCAGACATGTACAGTACAGGCCAAATGTTTGGACACACCTTCTCATTTAATGCGTTTCCTTTCAGGTTTGCTTTTTTAATAATAAGGGAAATAATTCCACTAATTAACCCTGACAAAGCACACCTGTGAAGGTAAAACCATTTCAGGTGACTACCTCATGAAGCTCATTGAGAGAACACCAAGGGTTTGTAGAGTTATCAAAAAAAGCAAAGGGTGGCTACTTTGAAGAATCTAAAATATAAGACATGTTTTCAGTTATTTCAAACTTTTTTGTTAAGTACATAATTCCATATGTGTTCATTCATAGTTTTGATGCCTTCAGTGAGAATCTACAATGTAAATAGTCATGAAAATAAAAAGGAAACGCATTGAATGAGAAGGTGTGTCCAAACTTTCGGCCTGTACTGTATAGTTTATTGACATGTCTTTATTTCATCAAAAAAGTCAAATATCTTTGACTCAATTATTGCATGTCTCATATAGTATTCTCAATTACAGTTTGTTTGACATAAAGCCCTGAAAAAGTCTGCAAGAAAGTTCCAAAGCCATCCTAGAATTTAGCAAATCAAGCAAAAACAATGATTACATTTTCTAAGCAGGCTACCACCCAGCTGACTCACAACAACCTCTTTCACAGCCTGAATATTAAACTCTCTGCTTCTGCTTCTGGGGCATTTCTGAGTCTCAAAGTCAGCAAATTTGCCAACTTCTGCTGTGTAATTGCAAATCCCATGTTTTTGGTTTGGCGCACAACTGGGTGAGCCAAAATATATTGTGAACCTAGATTGATATGCGGGCCGGATCAGAGTGAGCGAGGGGCCGGATTTGGCCCGCGGGCCTCGAATTTGACACGTGCCTTAAAGTAAAGTCTTACCCAATCTTGTTGCATCCCTTTTGTGGCACCGTTTATCTCGTGTGGACCCGACAGGGAGGAGTGAGGGATGAGAGAGGGAGGAGAGAGAGAGGAGCCCTTACACTCTACGTTACGTTACACACTTTCACTGGCAATCACATCATAGCCACGCCCTAAAACAACCCCTGCTTTATCGCCGATTTTAAAATCAACGAGACCATAATTCAAAACATGAACATCGTTCTGTGTTGCAGAAGACTTAAAACTAGCAACTTAGACCGTAAACTCATTATGAAAATGTTTACTGAGGTAATAAATCAAGTGAGAAGCGGATCACTTTCTCACAGACGTCTACAGAAACAGACCTCCTTTTGCAACCACACGTGTCGCCCCCTGCTGGACTTCAGATATAATGCAGGTTTAAGGAGTCTCCTCCTGCTGGACTTCAGATAGAAAGCAGGTTTAAGGAATCTCCCCCTGCAGGACTTCAGATATAATGCAGGTTTAAGGAGTCTCCTCCTGCTGGACTTCAGATATAATGCAGGTTTAAGGAGTCTCACCCTGCTGGACTTCAGATATAATGCAGGTTTAAGGAGTCTCACCCCTGCTGGACTTCAGATATAATGCAGGTTTAAGGAGTCTCACCCCTGCTGGACTTCAGATATAATGCAGGTTTAAGGAGTCTCCTCCTGCTGGACTTCAGATAGAAAGCAGGTTTAAGGAGTCTCCCCCTGCAGGACTTCAGATATAGTGCAGGTTTAAGGAGTCTCCCCCTGCTGGAAGTCAGATATAATGCAGGTTTAAGGAGTGTCCCCCTGCTGGAATTCAGATATAATGCAGGTTTAAGGAGTCTCCTCCTGCTGGACTTCAGATAGAAAGCAGGTTTAAGGAGTCTCCCCCTGCAGGACTTCAGATATAATGCAGGTTTAAGGAGTCTCACCCTGCTGGACTTCAGATATAATGCAGGTTTAAGGAGTCTCACCCTGCTGGACTTCAGATATAATGCAGGTTTAAGGAGTCTCCCCCTGCAGGACTTCAGATATAGTGCAGGTTTAAGGAGTCTCACCCTGCTGGTAGTCAGATATAATGCAGGTTTAAGGTGTCTCCCCCTGCTGGACTTCAGATAGAAAGCAGGTTTAAGGAATCTCCCCCTGCAGGACTTCAGATATAATGCAGGTTTAAGGAGTCTCCTCCTGCTGGACTTCAGATAGAAAGCAGGTTTAAGGAGTCTCCCCCTGCAGGACTTCAGATATAATGCAGGTTTAAGGAGTCTCCTCCTGCTGGACTTCAGATAGAAAGCAGGTTTAAGGAGTCTCCCCCTGCAGGACTTCAGATATAATGCAGGTTTAAGGAGTCTCACCCTGCTGGACTTCAGATATAATGCAGGTTTAAGGAGTCTCCCCCTGCAGGACTTCAGATATAATGCAGGTTTAAGGAGTCTCACCCTGCTGGACTTCAGATATAATGCAGGTTTAAGGAGTCTCACCCTGCTGGACTTCAGATATAATGCAGGTTTAAGGAGTCTCCTCCTGCTGGACTTCAGATAGAAAGCAGGTTTAAGGAGTCTCCCCCTGCAGGACTTCAGATATAGTGCAGGTTTAAGGAGTCTCCCCCTGCTGGAAGTCAGATATAATGCAGGTTTAAGGAGTGTCCCCCTGCTGGAATTCAGATATAATGCAGGTTTAAGGAGTCTCCTCCTGCTGGACTTCAGATAGAAAGCAGGTTTAAGGAGTCTCCCCCTGCAGGACTTCAGATATAATGCAGGTTTAAGGAGTCTCACCCTGCTGGACTTCAGATATAATGCAGGTTTAAGGAGTCTCACCCTGCTGGACTTCAGATATAATGCAGGTTTAAGGAGTCTCCTCCTGCTGGACTTCAGATAGAAAGCAGGTTTAAGGAGTCTCCCCCTGCAGGACTTCAGATATAGTGCAGGTTTAAGGAGTCTCCCCCTGCTGGAAGTCAGATATAATGCAGGTTTAAGGAGTCTCCCCCTGCTGGACTTCAGATATAATGCAGGTTTAAGGAGTCTCCCTCCTGCTGGACTTCAGATATAATGCAGGTTTAAGGAGTCTCCCCCTGCAGGACTTCAGATATAGTGCAGGTTTAAGGAGTCTCACCCTGCTGGTAGTCAGATATAAAGCAGGTTTAAGGAGTCTCCCCCTGCTGGACTTCAGATATAATGCAGGTTTAAGGAGTCTCCTCCTGCTGGACTTCAGATAGAAAGCAGGTTTAAGGAGTCTCCCCCTGCAGGACTTCAGATATAGTGCAGGTTTAAGG
>CM046789.1:4832581-4847581 GCA_025617405.1 Perca schrenkii | reverse complement strand
TATAAAAGCATCCAAAGAGCACCATACCATGGGACGTTTAAAGGTATAGTGGAGGATTTTCTTTTTCCGGGTGGATCATCAGGAACTATTGGTCCTCCTGGTTGTCAATCATTCTGGTGATATGTTCACGTCCCTAGCTTCCAGGTGTATATGTGTGGTGAGCTTGAGCTACGGTTTCAGCCATTCATTGAAGCATTGAAGCTTTTGGGAGAATATTTCACACGCTGTGATTAGCGATGCTAGCCCTGGCACAAGTCACGCACCGCGCACACACGGTAAACATTTCAATTTGTGAAAAAGTGCAAATCTTCTTTTGGAAAGTAGGCTTGTATGAGCCATACCGACAGCAACTTGTAAACAGTGCACTCTCGTGCACACGTTTAATAGGCGTTCCCTCTCGGGAGCAGGCAGAGGGTTGCGCATGTGCATTTTTTCAAAAAGTAGGAGAGGGCGGTTCTTTTCTAAAATTCGGGAAAATCCTCCACTATACCTTTAAAATTAAAAGAAGCAATGGCTATTTTTGGCCACCGGTATTGTTTCCTACTTGTTGTTCTTTGCTAAGCCAGTAGGCTACACTGTTGGCTCCATTTAAGGCTCAGGTAAACAGGGTTTACCTGGTAATCCTGAAATTTGAAATTTGGTATTTGGATCACAGTGATCCAATCCAATGTTCCTTTACAAAAACTAGCATAAAAGTAAGATGGATAAGGTGATCCTGGATAGCAAAACATTGGATTTCCAAATTTGTGTCACTTTGATCCAGATTAAATCTTTTGAAAAGCTGGGCCCTGGAAATTTGTGGAGGAAAGTTCAGGTTGCAATCGGCCCAGTTAGTTAGTAAGTTAGTTAGTTAGTTAGCTGGATAGATAGATAGATAGATAGATAGATAGATAGATAGATAGATAGATAGATAGATAGATAGATAGATAGATAGATAGATATATTTTTATTGATCTCAAAAATTGGAAATTACAGTGTTATAGCATCAAAATATCAGACACACAGCACACATACAGAATATACATGAAATAATAATAGGATAGAATACAAGAACAAATATTTAAAATATGTACAAGTTGGGGAAAATGACTGCATTGTGAAGACACAGCTGTTTAGTCCAGCTTGTAAACTAAGTTTCTTTTATGATTTTATCCTTCTACCCTTCTCCTTCCCCTCTTCCTTTTCTCCCTCCAGACATGGCCTCAGCAAACATTTCCCGGTCTGAAGACCAGTTTTTGTGCTCAATCTGTCTGGATGTTTTCAACGAACCGGTCTCCACTCCCTGCGGACACAACTACTGCAAGGGCTGCATCTCAGGCTACTGGGCCTCCAGGGACTTCAGCCAGTGTCCACTGTGCAACGAGACCTTCCAAAGAGCGCCCGAGTTGCAAGTCAACACTGATTTCAGAGACATGCTGGAGCTTTTCAAGAGGTCGAGAGTTGCTGCGGGTCACGACAGCGGTTCCCCTGCCGGGCCTGGGGAGGTGCCCTGCGACCTGTGCCACGGGATGAAGCGTAAGGCTGTGAAATCCTGCCTGAATTGTTTGGTCTCTTACTGCAATGCTCACCTGGAGCCCCACCGCACGGTCCAGGCCTTTAAAAGGCACGAGCTGATCAGCCCCGTGGAGACCCTCGAGGACAGGTTGTGCAAGAAACACAACAAGGCGATGGAGTTTTTCTGCAGGGAAGACCAGAGCTGCGTTTGCCTCGTGTGCTTGAGGGAAGACCACGTGACGCATAAAGCCGTCTCTTTAGAGCAAGAGTTCGAGGAGCGGAAGACTGCGCTCAAGTGCGCGAAAAGGCAAGTCAAGCACACCGTGAACGAGAAATGCAACATGGTCACGAGGATCCAAAGCGCGATGATGCAAGGCCGGCAGGAAGTGGACAGAACGAAGGCAGAAATGGACAAGGCCTTCGCCTCTTTGGTGGCTTCGATTGAGACCAAAAAGGTGGAACTGATGAAGCTGTTGGAGGAGAAGCAGAAAGCAGCGGAGCGGCAGGCTCGTGAGCTCGTCGAGCAGCTGCAGCTGGAGATCGCGGAGCACAGTCGACGAGCTCGGGAAAATCCAGGAGCAACACGCAACGGAAGTGACACTGGACCGGGACACGGCGCACCCTTCCCTTATCGTCTCCGAGGACGGGAAACAAGTCAGCGACGGAGGCGCGAAGAGGAACCTCCCGGACAACCCCACGAGGTTCGACACCCTCCATTTCGTCCGTGGAAGTGAAGGGTTTTCCTCCGGCAAGTTCTACTACGAAGTAACGCTCAAAGGACAAACGGGATGGGAAGTCGGAGTGGTGAGAGAGTCCGTCAGCCATAAGGGTGTCGAAATGTCCCTCAGCCCTGAGAGCGGATGCTGGACGTTGGGGTTGTATTGGGGACAACTCCAGGCTAACGCTAATCCCGCTGTCGCGCTGCCCTCGATTAAAGAGCTCCAGAAGATTGGCGTGTTTGTGGATTACGAAGGAGCGCTGGTGTCCTTCTACGACGTGGATACCAGGGATCTGATCTACTCCTTTACGGGATGTGTCTTCACTGCGAGCGTAACGCTTCTGAGAAGTTTTATACCGTTCAGGGCAAAGACCAGGATCTACCCGCTGTTCAGACCCAGCGCTGTAAAGGAGGGGAGCGCTCACCTGCAGATCTCGCCTGTCAAATGCGCAAAAAGGAAAGTAGTAATCTAGTGAAACTCGAGCCCTATACTCGCACAGAGAAGTTTAAAAATGGGTTAGTCCTCCTGTGATTTGTAATAATGGCAGAGGTTGGCAGAGAGAGGTAACAAATATGCCCAATTCATCTTAAAGTGCTCATATTCTGCTCATCTCCAGGTTCATAATTGTATTTAGAGGTTGTACCAGAATAGGTTTACATGGTTTAATTATCAAAAAACACCATATTGTTTGTCATACTGCACATTGCTGCAGCTCCTCTTTTCACCCTGTGTGTTGAGCTCTTTGTTTTAGCTACAGCGTGAGACATCTCACTTCTGTTCTATCTTTGTTGGGAGTCACACATGCTCAGTACCTAGGACTACTAGCCAGTCAGAAGCAGAGTATGAGGGCGTGCCCTGACAGTACCTAGGTAAGGACTACTAGCCAGTCAGAAGCAGAGTATGAGGGCGTGCCCTGACAGTACCTAGGTAAGGACTACTAGCCAGTCAGAAGCAGAGTATGAGGGCGTGCCCTGACAGTACCTAGGTAAGGACTACTAGCCAGTCAGAAGCAGAGTATGAGGGCGTGCCCTGACAGTACCTAGGTAAGGACTACTAGCCAGTCAGAAGCAGAGTATGAGGGCGTGCCCTGACAGTACCAAGGTAAGGACTACTAGCAAGTCAGAAGCAGAGTATGAGGGCGTGCCCTGACAGTACCTAGGTAAGGACTACTAGCCAGTCAGAAGCAGAGTATGAGGGCGTGCCCTGACAGTACCTAGGTAAGGACTACTAGCCAGTCAGAAGCAGAGTATGAGGGCGTGTCCTGACAGTACCTAGGTAAGGACTACTAGCCAGTCAGAAGCAGAGTATGAGGGCGTGTCCTGACAGTACCTAGGTAAGGACTACTAGCCAGTCAGAAGCAGAGTATGAGGGCGTGTCCTGACAGTTCCTAGGTAAGGACTACTAGCCAGTCAGAAGCAGAGTATGAAGGCGTGTCCTGACAGTTCCTAGGTAAGGACTACTAACCAGTCAGAAGCAGAGTATGAGGGCGTACCCTGACAGTACCTAGGTAAGGACTACTAGCCAGTCACTAGCTCTACTGCAGATCTCGCCTGTCAAATGCACAAAAGGAAAGTAGTAATCTAGTGAAATTCAGGAACGTTAGCTGACGTTAGCTTCTCTGTGTCGCCAGATCTGGGCGAGTTTAGTCCTCAGTAGAGGTGGGAATCTTCACTGATCTCCAGATTATCACGTCAGCGATTCAATTTCAATTCAATATCTGGATGCATCACGATGCGTCAAATAAATTTTTACCATTAAAGCCATGTAGGATATTTAACTCGTAGCTTTTCAAGCTTCAAAAACCAAACATTCTGCAGTGCTCTAATGCTAAATAACTTGAATACATAAAACTATACAGCGCTGAGCACATGGCACTTCCTGAATGTGCAAAAAAAAAACACAGCAGAATATGTTGTTAGGCCTTCATTAAATTGTAAACAGAAATAATCGATTATGAGCCCGGACGATTATCGATTCAGCATCGTCCACGATTCGATGCATCGATTATTTGATTAATTTCAACACCTCTAGTCCCAAGACAGAAGTACATTTTCTTCCGAGGAACAGATCCGATATTTACTGTGGTGACTACGGGAGCGAAAGAATCGCTCTGAATCTGTCTTCACGCTACCAATGTTGCTTTTGTGTTTACCTGTACTTGTGTTACAGCCAGTGGTGTGGTCTAATGTATTGTAGTGGGTATACTGTAAATGTATGGGCCTATACTGTATATATGGGCCAGAATGGGCCTTTTGGGGACGCATTTCATAGTGGCATCCTCCCCCAGGGAAGATTTGACCATGAAAGACTTCATTTCCTGCATTGTGACACACTTTTATGCACCAATTTACGGTGGAAATCCCTTTATACAACAGCGTATCCATTACAAAGTTATTCTAATCACCTACAAAGCTCTCAATAATCTGGCCCCTCCATACCTCACAGACCTCTTACAGCACCATCGCCCCTCCAGATGCCTTCGCTCAGAATCAGAATCCGAATCAGAATCAGAAAGGGTTTTATTGCCAAGTACGTTTTTTGACACATACAAGGAATTTGTTTTGGTGTTGTTGGTGCACATCACACATTCTCTAAATGTAATATTAAACAATATAAGTATAGGTATAAACAATAAGTATATGTACACAGTATGTATTAAATTAAAAATAAAGATAGAAATAAAATAAAATAGATAAATAAAGAGCAAAGAGCATTAGAGCAGAGAGAACAGTGGCATGAAGAGCCAGGTGGAGAGTCACGGTGGGTTCCGGGCCTTGTTAATAAGGCTAGTGGCGGAGGGGAAAAAAGCTGTTCATGTGGCGTGAGGTCTTTGGTCCTGATGGACCTCAGCCTCCTGCCAGATGGGAGGGGCTCAAAGAGTTTGTGTCCAGGGGTGGGAGGGGGTCAGCCACAATCTTTCCAGCACGCTTCAGAGTCCTGGTGGCGTAAAGGTCCTGGAGCGGCGGCAGATTGCAGCCAATCACCTTCTCAGCTGACCGAATGACACGCTGCAGTCTGCCCTTGTCCTTGGCAGTGGCAGCAGCGTACCAGATGGTGATGGAGGATGTGAGGATGGACTCAATGATGGCTGTGTAGAAGTGCACCATCATTGTCTTTGGCAGGTTGAATTTCTTCAGCTGCCGCAGGAAGTACATCCTCTGTTGTGCTTTCTTGACGAGGGAGCTGATGTTCAGCTCCCACTTGAGGTCCTGGGAGATTGTAGTTCCCTAGGAAGCGGAAAGACTCCACAGCTGACTTAAACCTCCTTAAACCCATCACCAAATCAACCCACCCAACTTTGGGGGACCGAGCCTTTGCAATAGCTGCCCCCCCACCCTCTGGAACTCACTCCCCATCCACGTCAGAAACTCGGACTCACTGAACATCTATAAAAAACTGCTCAAAACTCACTTGTTTCAATTGGCCTATCCATAATTTACTTATCTTGTTTGTTTGTTTGTTTGTTTTTTTGCTTTTGTTTGTAAAGCGTCTTTGAGTTCCATGTGAAGCGCTATATAAAACTTATGTATTATTATTATTATTAATATTTAGCCTGTGTGAAGATGAAAAACACAGATGACAATTCAAAATATATCAGAATTACAATGCAAAGTGTCATTGGGCATCTTTAAGTGGGTATATGGAAATCCTGGAGCTTTCTTAGTGGGTATACTGCGTATAACCTGCGTATGACGTAGACTACCCCACTGGTTACAGCCACGGCCCTGGCATTTGCTACACACTGGCCCTATTTTTGTCAATAACCTAAGCTTGGAAATTTAGGAACTCTGCCTTCCTAGTGTATCTTTCCATACACTTTTCTGCAGTACAATCTTGAATATTTGTGGCTGCATGCATAAAATAACTTTTTACCAAAAGACAAATTATCAGTAATGGACCATAGGGGTCAAACTGTGTTTGGTGTCTTTGATTGGAAGCGTGCAGCGCCCTCCCGTGGTCACAGTGTGTTACTACAACAATGTGTGTGTGTGTTTGTGTGTTTGAAACGTTGAAATTAGATTCAACTTTATTGTCATTGTGCAGAGTACAAGTACAACAACGACAACGAAATGCAGTTAGCGTACAACCAGAAATGCAAAAACAAGCAGAAAAGTGCAATGTGATATATATATATTTATATATATATATATATATAAACTTTATTGCAGATTGCAGACCCAGGTCCATATAACAAACAATACAGTATAAAACATATAAACAAACTATAGACAGGACTAGTCATATAGTGCAGTGTAGATAGTAGTATACAGTTGGTTTACAGACGGTGGTTTACAGAGTAATATAAATTACATATAAACATGTGCAGTGTATTAGCAGTTACATTATAAGAGCAGAATAAGTAGGTAATATGAACACTGTATGAACATGTACAGATTATGTGCAATGTAGTAGCAGTGACATTATACTAGTAATAATAATATAGATATAGATATATGCAGTGTATTAACAGAATATATTATAAGAGAAACTGAATTAATATGGATATTCTGAATGAACTATAGACAGATATGTACAGTGTGTACAGCTATGTGCAGTGTGGTAACAGTAGTAGTGGTAATGCTATTGTGTCTGTTTTTTACTCTTTTTTTTCGTGACGTGGCTGCACTCCTATCTGCTTTCTGGTGGCTACAGTTTATAACTACGCACCTGTTAGAAAATAGACAGAGAAGTAGTTAGGAACTGTGATAGGAGGGCAGTCAAGTGTACAAAGTGTAAACAGTTCCTGTAAAAAAAAAAAAGTAGGCTGGATTTGCTCTTTTTATATCATCATAGACTAAATAAATTCACCTTTCACGTTAGACTCTGGGAAATGTGACGACCATTTCCCACTTTTTTATAAGAGATTAATTGAAAAATAATCACATCAAATGTGCTCTTTTCTTTTCTTTTTCTTTTGACATTGTTTTGTTAGGTTAGGTGCAAACACGTACATGAATTGTGTGATGTAAATCAATAAATGTATTCACCGTCTGTCATCATAAACTCTTACTATAGCAGCCAAAGAACACAATATTTTACTACAAGATACAATCCTTCCCTTTCGCTACAGTGTGAAAGTTAAAGGTGCAGTAGTAGTAGTTTCTTTAAACAAACGTTTTATGTCTTTGTATTGTACAAATATTGATGTGTATTTTGATATTATCCATACAGTATTTATTCCAGAACTTGACTAAACTTGTAAACATCTTACTTTAGCTGCATGTAAATGTATATCTTGCATTAAGAGTTAAATTCTACTTTGCAAATGAAGCTGATTTCATATTTAAAGTTGTAAAGGTGATGTAATTGAGCATACTGTGGGGCATTTTGGCCATCATCCATATGTGTTTGTGTCGCTATCGAAGGTCAGACTCGCTCTTTGCTTCTGATTGGTCCAGATGCTTTACAGCCCGCCCCCTCATCCGCTCCAAGTGGCCTATCGCTGCTCTAAGCGCCCCTCTTTCCTGTCTACTCCACACCACCGCAGCCAATCGGGTGCGTTTGTCCTTTTCGCGTAGCGTTAGCCGGGCAGCTAGCGCAACTTATCCAACATGTCGGCTACGTCTGTGTTCCCCATGTGTTTGCGAGCGAGCCGGGGCCTTCTGAGGATCAGGAGCGGGGCTGTGGGTGCCTCTTCCCCGGCTGTGGTGGACCTCGTACGGACTCTCTCTACGGACAAGCCGCCGGCCGGAACGGGCGGTGTTACGGGCGGGCTGGCTCAGGCTATCCTCCAGGAGAGGCTCCAGCAGCAGAAGGTGGGTCAGCTAGCCTGCTTCCGTGCGCTCGATTTCTCCCAACGTGTCAACATTGTTGGCGGAGTTACCGAATGTCAGCAGCGCGTCTGTGTCTGTGGACGTAACCCACCGGTAAACCCCGCCCACTCGTTTTTTGTTTTTTTTTGCCCATGTACGTAAAATCGAGCCCACCTAGCCTACCTGACATTTCTAGCCTCAAAGTTTAAGCTAAAAAAGCGACTTTTTACGACTTAATATTTTAGCTGACAAACTCACAGCGGCAGACTGCGTCGAGTACGTACTGCGTGGTACTCGTCACGATGAATGTCACCTTCGTAAAGAGTGCGTTTCGGCTCCGTTTTTGCGTTTCTGCCGAATGAATGAACCGGAGGTTAGGGAAGCTAACAGGTTAGCATGCTAACAGGTTAGCATGCGTTTATTTTACAGGGACTGGAAGACTTGACTGTCTGTCTGTAGCGCTTGTAAAATACACAGTTTAACAGCCATTCCCTGAACACTATAATAATAATAATAATAATAATAATAATAATAATAATCACATTACATGTGCTGTTTTGCGGCTCTGGTTAAGCTATGCCAGTTAGCATCACTAGTTTAAGCTGTCTGCTCCTAACAGACACGCAAACTGGACGTTACCTGTGTCTCCTAAAAGCCTAATTTATGTGTAACAGCTGTTTAGATAAAGAGGGTTGACAGCCAAGGTTTTGTTTGCTTGTGAAGGTCAGAGAAGCGGCGCATGTCTCCTCCGCGCGCTCAGTTAACGTTAAAAAACTCCCCAAAAAGTGGTCCCAGCCCCTAGCTTGTGATTACAGCCCACTCAGTACTCCTACCATTCAAAATACCATTTTAAAAGAAGCGATACAACCCGTAAAATGTAGTTTTGCACTTGCCAAACATTGGGGTGTGTGTGTGTGTGTCTATTTATCTGTGTGTGTCTCTCTGTGTGTCTGTGTGTGTGTGTGGATGTGTGTGTCTCTCCCTCTGTGTGTGTGTCTGTCTGTCTCTGTGTGCATGTGTGTGTGTTTGTGTGTGTCTCTCTCTGTGTGTGTCTCTGTGTGTGTGTGGGTCTGTGTGTGTGTGTGTGTGTGTGTGTGTGTGTCTGTGTGTGTGTGTGTCTCTGTGTGTGTGTGTCTATGTGTGTGTGTGTCTATGTGTGTGTGTGTCTATGTGTGTGTGTGTCTCTGTGTGTGTGTGTGTCTCTGTGTGTGTGTGTCTGTCTGTCTCTGTGTGTGTGTGTCTCTCTGTGTGTGTGTCTGTCTGTCTCTGTGTGTGTGTGTCTCTGTGTGTGTGTGTCTCTGTGTGTGTCTGTGTGTGTGTGTGTGTCTATGTGTGTGTGTGTCTATGTGTGTGTGTCTCTGTGTGTGTGTCTGTCTGTCTCTGTGTGTGTGTGTCTGTCTGTCTCTGTGTGTGTGTGTCTCTCTGTTTGTGTGTCTGTCTGTCTCTGTGTGTGTGTGTCTCTCTGTGTGTGTGTCTGTCTGTCTCTGTGTGTGTGTGTCTCTCTGTGTGTGTGTGTGTCTCTGTGTGTGTGTGTGTGTGTGTCTGTCTGTCTGTCTCTGTGTGTGTGTGTGTGTCTGTCTGTCTGTCTCTGTGTGTGTGTGTGTGTGTGTGTGTGTGTGTGTGTCTCTCTGTGTGTGTGTGTCTTTCTCTTTGTGTGTCTGTGTGTGTGTGTGTGTGTGTGTGTGTTTGTCTGTCTCTCCGTCTGTGTGTGTGTGTGTCTTTCTCTTTGTGTGTCTGTCTCTGTGTGTGTGTGTGTGTGTCTGTGTGTGTCTGTCTGTCTCTGTGTACGTGTGTGTGTGTGTGTTTGTCGGTCTCTGTGTATGTGTGTGTGTGTCTCTGTGTGTGTCTGTGTGTGTGTGTGTGTGTGTGTGTGTGTGTCTCTGTGTGTGTGTGTCTCTGTGTCTCTGTGTGTGTGTGTGTGTCTCTGTGTGTGTGTGTGTGTCTCTGTGTGTGTGTCTCTGTGTGTGTGTCTCGGTGTGTGTGTGTGTGTGTCTCGGTGTGTGTGTGTGTGTGTGTCTCTGTGTGTGTGTGTGTGTGTGTGTGTGTGTGTGTGTCTGTGTGTGTGTCTGTGTGTGTGTGTGTGTGTGTGTGTGTGTGTGTCTCTGTGTGTGTGTGTGTGTGTGTGTGTGTGTGTGTGTGGAGAGACGTGCAGTCACATTTCCAGAGAGGTCACTGTCAGGCTACGCCGTCCGCTCGGTGTCTCTACGTACGGTAATCCCTCTTAAAGTCCAGGACCTCTAACTGTTACATTACATTACATGTCATGTAGCTGAGGCTTCTGGGGCAGCTAGGGGTTAAGTGCCTTGCTCAAGGACACACTGGTTGATGTATTGCAGTGGGAATCAAACCCAGAGGCTTGTGTCATATCCACTGCACCCCAATAATAATACAAATCTACACTTTTATTAATCCCACAAGAGGAAATTACAATTACAATGTTTTCACTCTGTCGTTATTACACACACACATACCAGCTTAGGGCTGTGCAATTAATCTAAATGTAATCGTGATTATGATTTCGGCTCCCAACGATCACGAAAAACAGAATAATCGAGAAAAACAATTATTTAGCTTGTTACGTTTTGCAGGTAAACTCTTATTTCCTCTTTGTGTTCTGAATGGAAATATAAAGTTTAAATAGGACAAGTATTACGGCAAAGTTCACAGCTGTGTGTGTGTGTTTTTACAGTTGATTTATTTAACTTTTTCTACTGTTTTTTTTTTTAAGTTCAATAACTGCAACATCTTCCCGGAAGTTAACGAGTAATCGTGTTAAAATTATCGTGATTTCAATATTGATCAAAATAATCGTGATTATATTTTTTGCCATAAACGAGCAGCCCTAGTGCCAACTATACGTGCACTAACGGAGAGGTGTCAGAGTGAGGGTGCCTGAGCCCCGAGCAGTTGAGGGGGTTCAGTGCCTTGCTCAAAAGCACCTTGGCAGTGCCCAGGAGGTGAACTGGCACCACCATACTTTGGTCCGTATGGGGGCTTGAACACGGACACACACACACACACACACACACGCTCACTCATTCTGATGGAATGCATAAACAAACAAGCAGATGTGAACACTGAAAATATGGACCTAAAGAGACTCACACACGGACACAGAGAGACACACACACACACGGACACAGAGACACACACACACACACGGACAGAGACACACACACACACACACACGGACACAGAGAGACACACACACACACACACGGACAGAGACACACACACACACACACGGACACAGAGAGACACACACACACACACGGACACAGAGAGACACACACACACACACGGACAGAGAGAGACACACACACACACACGGACACAGAGAGACACACACACACACACACACACACACACACACACACACACGCTCACTCATTCTGATGGAATGCATAAACAAACACAAGCAGATGTGACACACTGAAACACATATGGACATAAAGACACACACACACACACACGGACACAGAGAGACACACACACACACACACGGACAGAGACACACACACACACACACGGACACAGAGAGACACACACACACACACGGACACAGAGAGACACACACACACACACACGGACACAGAGAGACACACACACACACACACACACACACACACACGGACAGAGACACACACACACACACACACACACAAACGGACACAGAGAGACACACACACGGACAGAGACACACACGCACACAGACACAGAGAGACACACACACACACACACACACACGGACAGAGACACACACACACACACAAACGGACACAGAGAGACACACACACGGACAGAGACACACACGCACACAGACACAGAGAGAGAGAGAGAGACACACACACACGGAGAGACAGACACGGACAGAGAGACACACACACACACACACATGGAGAGACACACACACGGACAGAGACACACACACACACACACATGGAGAGACACACACAGACAGAGACACACACACACACACACACACACACACACACAGGGAGACACACACACACACACACACACATGGAGAGACACACACGGACAGAGAGACACACACACACACACACACACACATGGAGAGACACACACGGACAGAGAGACACACACGGAGGGAGACACACACATGGACAGAGAGACACACACACACACACACATGGAGAGACACACACGGAGAGAGACACACACACACACACACACACACACACACACGGAGAGACACACACGGACAGAGAGAGACACACACACACACACGGAGAGACAGACACGGACAGAGAGAGACACACACACACACACGGACAGAGAGAGACACACACAAACACACACATGGAGAGACACACACGGGAAGAGATCACACACACACACACACACACACACACACACGGAGAGACACACACGGACAGAGAGAGACACACACACGGAGAGACAGACACGGACAGAGAGACACCCACACACACACACACACACACACACACATGGAGAGACACACACGGACAGAGAGAGACACACACACACGGACAGAGAGACACACACACACACATGGAGAGACACACACGGACAGAGAGAGACACACACACACGGACAGAGAGACACACACGGAGAGAGACACACACATGGACAGAGAGAGACACACACACACACACACATGGAGAGACACACACGGAAAGAGACACACACACGGACAGAGACACACACACACACACGGACAGAGAGAGAGACACACACACACACACGGACAGAGAGACACACACACACACACATAGACACACACACAGTGCCCAGAAGGTGAACTGGCACCGTATGGTGGACTTGAACCAGCAACCTACTGCCTGAGCTACTGCCCCCTTGTTGTTAAAGACGTTAATGTTGTGTGTGTGTGTGTGTGTGTGTGTGTGTGTGTGTGTGCGCAGGGCCAGCCTCCTCCCCCCCCCGAGGGAGAGAGGGAGGGAGAACATACGGAGGACAAGAAGCAGAAGGAGAACACGGCCTACGCTAAGAAGATGGTGCTGCGCCTGGCGGGGCTCATGGGCCTGGGCGGAGCAGTCGGGGTGGTCTACCTGTTCGGTGAGTGTGTGTGTGTGTGTGTGTGTGTGTGTCTACCTGTTCGGTGAGTGTGTGTGTGTGTGTGTGTGTCTACCTGTTCGGTGAGTGTGTGTGTGTGTGTGTGTCTACCTGTTCGGTGAGTGTGTGTGTGTGTGTGTGTGTGTCTACCTGTTCGGTGAGTGTGTGTGTGTGTGTGTCTACCTGTTCGGTGAGTGTGTGTGTGTGTGTGTGTCTACCTGTTCGGTGAGTGTGTGTGTGTGTCTACCTGTTCGGTGAGTGTGTGTGTGTGTCTACCTGTTCGGTGAGTGTGTGTGTGTGTGTGTCTACCTGTTCGGTGAGTGTGTGTGTGTGTCTACCTGTTCGGGTGTGTGTGTGTGTCTACCTGTTCGGTGAGTGTGTGTGTGTGTGTCTACCTGTTCGGTGAGTGTGTGTGTGTGTGTGTCTACCTGTTCGGTGAGTGTGTGTGTGTCTACCTGTTCGGTGAGTGTGTGTGTGTCTACCTGTTCGGTGAGTGTGTGTGTGTGTGTGTCTACCTGTTCGGTGAGTGTGTGTGTGTGTGTCTACCTGTTCGGTGAGTGTGTGTGTGTGTCTACCTGTTCGGTGAGTGTGTGTGTGTGTCTACCTGTTCGGTGAGTGTGTGTGTGTGTGTCTACCTGTTCGGTGAGTGTGTGTCTACCTGTTCGGTGTGTGTGTGTCTACCTGTTCGGTGAGTGTGTGTGTGTCTACCTGTTCGGTGAGTGTGTGTGTGTCTACCTGTTCGGTGAGTGTGTGTGTGTGTGTGTCTACCTGTTCGGTGAGTGTGTGTGTGTGTCTACCTGTTCGGTGAGTGTGTGTGTGTGTGTGTCTACCTGTTCGGTGAGTGTGTGTGTGTCTACCTGTTCGGTGAGTGTGTGTGTGTGTGTGTCTACCTGTTCGGTGAGTGTGTGTGTGTGTGTGTCTACCTGTTCGGTGAGTGTGAGTGTGTGTGTGTCTACCTGTTCGGTGAGTGTGTGTGTGTGTCTACCTGTTCGGTGAGTGTGTGTGTGTGTCTACCTGTTCGGTGAGTGTGTGTGTGTCTACCTGTTCGGTGAGGGTGTGTGTGTGTCTACCTGTTCGGTGAGTGTGTGTTCGGTGAGTGTGTGTGTGTCTACCTGTTCGGTGAGTGTGTGTGTGTCTACCTGTTCGGTGAGTGTGTGTGTGTGTCTACCTGTTCGGTGAGTGTGTGTGTGTCTACCTGTTCGGTGTGTGTGTGTCTACCTGTTCGGTGAAGGTGTGTGTGTGTCTACCTGTTCGGTGAGTGTGTGTTCGGTGAGTGTGTGTGTGTCTACCTGTTCGGTGAGTGTGTGTGTGTCTACCTGTTCGGTGAGTGTGTGTGTGTCTACCTGTTCGGTGAGTGTGTGTGTGTGTCTACCTGTTCGGTGAGTGTGTGTCTACCTGTTCGGTGAGTGTGTGTCTACCTGTTCGGTGAGTGTGTGTGTGTGTGTGTGTCTACCTGTTCGGTGTGTGTGTGTGTCTACCTGTTCGGTGAGTGTGTGTGTGTGTGTGTCTACCTGTTCGGTGAGTGTGTGTGTGTGTGTGTGTGTCTACCTGTTCGGTGAGTGTGTGTGTCTACCTGTTCGGTGTGTGTGTGTGTCTACCTGTTCGGTGAGTGTGTGTGTGTGTGTCTACCTGTTCGGTGAGTGTGTGTGTGTGTGTGTCTACCTGTTCGGTGAGTGTGTGTGTGTGTCTACCTGTTCGGTGAGTGTGTGTGTGTGTGTCTACCTGTTCGGTGAGTGTGTGTGTGTGTGTGTGTCTACCTGTTCGGTGAGTGTGTGTGTGTGTCTACCTGTTCGGTGAGTGTGTGTGTGTGTCTACCTGTTCGGTGAGTGTGTGTGTGTCTACCTGTTCGGTGAGTGTGTGAGTGAGTGTGTGTGTCTACCTGTTCGGTGAGTGTGTGTGTGTGTGTCTACCTGTTCGGTGAGTGTGTGTGTGTGTCTACCTGTTCGGTGAGTGTGTGTGTGTGTACCTGTTCGGTG
>CM046789.1:4815081-4817581 GCA_025617405.1 Perca schrenkii | reverse complement strand
TGATTTCGTACCCAGAGAAAGACTGAGCTCTGATATCACTTATAAAGTCGTGATGAAATAACAAAATAATTATGACAAATACCTGCTCCTGAAAACTTGGTGAAGTGTCCCCCACCACCCCAAACCAAATCAAACTGCCCAAAATTGCCCCCCCCCCCCCCCTGTATTCATAAAAAGCAAACTTTATTGCCAGTCACAGCATGTTGGACAAGTTTTCTCTCGTGTTGATTTTATTTGACCCAAGTTGTGACAAAAATATTCCTCAACGACAAAAAATAACGAGAATCTGAGCGGTAAAACGGTAAAATGACGAGTAGAGGTGACGCTAGGGATGAAAACGGTACGAAAATGTAACCTTCACGGTTACAGTGACCAAAAATGGTCACGGTTTTATCGGTATTATCTAGGTCTGTCCTCGACTAAAGAAACTTCTTAGTCGACTAACACTTATAGGATTTTGTCGACTAATGGATTAGTTGATTTAATTGACAGAGCTGTGCTCTTTGAGAGGTGGTTAAGACTAGAAAAGCACAATATAAATGTAGTTAATTAACCATCTGTAAAACTGAGTTTCTCCACAATTAATCCTGCAAAAAGCACCACTTTAAATCTTGTGTTTACCATAAATGTGCTCAGAAGTTTCTTGGAAATAAGTAATTAAGCATGAATAAGCATAAAAAATGACTAATGGACTAAAGAAATCTTAGTCGACTAAGACCAAAACTACCGATTAGTCGACTAATCGACTAAGAGGTGGCAGCGCTAGTGTATTATCGCAGCGTTTTTAAACGTGTGTTCAAGAAATGTCCGGAAAGCAGCGCTAGGCCTACACAGGCTGAAATAGTTTCTACAATTAGTGTTAACATTGTACAAAAATATAGGCCAGACCTTATCGGACGGGCAACTTGTGACAGCAAAGGGGTGGAAATTTTGTCCGGTAAATTTTCGGAAAGTTTAGCTGGGAAATTTCTGGAAAACATTCCCGATTTTTGATTAACTATGGTCAGTGGGCTCTACAATTAACACACACAGGTTAATAATAGCAATGGGTTATGTCAGAGCCTGACCCCTAAAGCATCTTTTTAAGGCCGATATCGATAGAAATATTTGGTGATTTTTAAAAATCCCATATTCCGATATATATTGGCAGATATAAAAAAAAAAAACACCATATTTTGTGCCTGGATTCTATATATCCCTTCTGTTGACTTCGGGTCAAATTGACCCGTATTCAATTTTTGTTTTATATCAGAAAATATGGGACGTAGAAATAAGCGCTGAACGTGTAGAACAGGGGTCGGCAACCTTTTTGATATGAAGTGCCCTCTTTCAAAATTTCTTGTTTATTAGTGTGCCATGTTAACATGAATTTTTTTTTTTTATGACATCACATCAAAATGTAATATCCAGGGAATCTGTAATAATCAGGACCTTGTAATTATTATTATTGTATATTATTATTATTATGGAAACATGGTTTTAGTATGCAGTCCTGATTGGTGGAAAATGGGCTGACAAAAATATCACTGTCAAAGAGCCTGAAGCGAAAAGTTGTGGAAAAGCCCAGCTTCAATGATGAATGGACTGATAAGCAGGTCCTGTATGAATCATTTTCAATGAAACGATGCTGTGGCAAAATAATAATAACACAACCAGCATCATTATCAAGAATGAAGAAGAACATAACGATTGCGTCATTCACGTGCATTTTAAGTAGCCACATGTATTTGTTTTGGTCTTATAATGCATCCATATTTACGCTCCAGCGGAGAGGATGGTTTCTTCAGACAGCTTAAGTTTATAAGAATTTGTCCAAATTTCAAGATTCCCTGCAAACTAAGATAAATAGACTACAAACCGACAGCTTTTCTTTCAGCTTGTTTTGTGAAAATTAGCTATTTGCAGAGTAGAGCTGTGTTTGCGTGTGTTTGAGTGCGGTGGACAAGAGTGGTCTGAGCAGACAGAGCAGATTGAAATATCACTTCCTACATGTTGATGCCGGTTTACACAGGTGAGTGCATTATTGATAAGTATTGGCTTTTAACTCATGAAGGTTCAATTGTAGCCTCCTCACAGTAACGAGACTAGCGTTAGTTCATCTGCCCCAGCGGCCGTTGGTTATCCTCTTTGTACTGTTCCCAGTCAGAGATATGAGTCAATCAAACTACAGTAAATAACAGGTTGCGCACAGGCGCCGATTTATGTTTTCCTCCGTGGGTGCTCACACGCGCACACAGTTTAAAAAAAAAAAACAAGTAGTCAACAATGTTTGCATTTCAGAACCTTAGGAAATGGACAGCGGCCGACACGAACACACACGCCGTAAAGTAATCTATCTTTCAACTCAGGACAGCGCCACTTCTCACAGATAGGATTGGGGATGAGAAGTTTAATCAGCTTCGTGGGAAATTATAAATCAATGCCACCGACATGACCAATCACACTTAGCACCACCTGCAATGTTTAATATTAAATTAAAAATGAACTGGCAGTCTGGCAC
>CM046789.1:4795081-4802581 GCA_025617405.1 Perca schrenkii | reverse complement strand
CGCAAAAGCTACAACACAAACGCTAAAGCTACAAAATTAACGCTAAAGCTACAACATGAACCCAAAAGCTACAACACAAACACTAAAGCTACAAAATGAACGCAAAAGCTACAACACAAACACTAAAGCTACAAAATGAACGCAAAAGCTACAACACAAACGCTAAAGCTACAAAATGAACGCAAAAGCTACAATACAAACGCTAAAGCTACAAAATGAACGCAAAAGCTACAACACAAACGCTAAAGCTACAAAATGAACGCAAAAGCTACAACACAAATGCTAAAGCTACAAAATGAACGCTAAAGCTACAACACAAACGCTAAAGCTACAACACAAACGCAAAAGCTACAACACAAACGCAAAAGCTACAATACAAACGCTAAAGCTACAAAATGAACGCAAATGCTAGAAAATGAACGCTAAAGCTACAAAATGAACGTAACAGCTACAACGCAAACGCAAAAGCTACAACACAAACGCAAAAGCTAAAATACAAACGCTAAAGCTACAAAATGAACGCAAAAGCTGCTACAAAATGAACACAAAAGCTACAACACAAACGCTAAAGCTACAAAATGAACGCAAAAGCTACAAAAAAAACACAAAAGCTACAAAATTATCGCAAAAGCTACAACACAAACGCTAAAGCTACAAAATGAACGCAAAAGCTACAAAATGAACGCAAAAGCTACAACACAAATGCTAAAACTACAAAATTAGCATAAAGCTACAAAATTAACGCAAAAGCTACAAAATTAACGCAAAAGCTACAACACAAACGCTAAAACTACAAAATTAACGCAAAAGCTACAAAATGAACGCAAAAGCTACAAAATTAACGCAAAAGCTACAACACAAACGCTAAAGCTACAAAATGAACGCAAAAGCTACAAAATGAACGCAAAAGCTACAACACAAATGCTAAAACTACAAAATGAACGCAAAAGCTACAAAATGAACGTAAAGCTACAAAATTAACGCAAAAGCTACAACACAAACGCTAAAGCTACAAAATGAACGCAAAAGCTACAAAATGAACGCAAAAGCTACAACACAAACGCTAAAACTACAAAATTAACGCAAAAGCTACAAAATTAACGCAAAAGCTACAAAATTAACGCAAAAGCTACAACACAAACGCTAAAACTACAAAATTAACGCAAAAGCTACAAAATGAACGCAAAAGCTACAAAATTAACGCAAAAGCTACAACACAAACGCTAAAGCTACAAAATGAACGCAAAAGCTACAATACAAACGCTAAAGCTACAAAATGAACGCAAAAGCTACAACACAAACGCTAAAGCTACAAAATGAATGCAAAAGCTACAACACCAACGCAAAAGCTACAACACAAACGCTAAAGCTACAACACAAACGCTAAAGCTACAAAATGAACGCAAAAGCTACAACACAAACGGTAAAGCTACAAAATGAACGCAAAAGCTACAACACAAACACTAAAGCTACAAAATGAACGCAAAAGCTACAACACAAACGCATGAACGCAAAAGCTTCAACACCAACGCAAAAGCTACAACACAAACGCTAAAGCTACAAAATGAACGCAAAAGCTACAACACAAACACTAAAGCTACAAAATGAACGCAAAAGCTACAACACTAACACTAAAGCTACAAAATGAACGCAAAAGCTACAACGCTAAAGCTGCAACACAAACAGAGATTTTGAGAATGAACAACTGAACACGTTACACACTGGACCTTTAAAGTGAAGTGTGAACCTCTGCACCACAGACGAGCTACGTGCAGGAGTCAGATGAGGGTTTTGGGGGGTTTTCTGCATCTCCCACAGAGAAGTTGTGGTATAAAAAAGTGTCATAAATGTATATCTATGTACGCATATCTTGATCTAGGCATATCCCAACTTCCTGTTTGGGTTTTTTAGAGTGGTAATGTTAAGAGAAAGATAAATCAACCCTAACCTTTTTATAATGTGAAACACTTGACTCTTGAAAAGTTTGTAATCCCCTGCCACAAAGCTTGATTCCAGGCAGATGCTTTCACGTTGTAGAAAGTCCTCTCTACAACGAGATGCTGTTTAAGTTTTGTACACAGTGAGACAAAACGCTGTGTAATGGTTCAACCCGACTGACAACTAAAAGAGACAAAGATCTCTCGGAGCAACAGCTGAATAAGAAGACAAGAAATCAGCAGTCATTGATGAAAGAAACTGGAAGCAAAAGCTACAAAATGATTGCAAAAGCTACAACGCAAACGCAAAAGCTACAACGCAAAAGCTACAACACGAACAAGTTAAACCGTGTTTTCTTAACTGTTGTTGCTTCTCACTTTTTCTTTCACTTTTTTGTCGCACTAAAAAATAAAAGGTGATTCCCGAAACGCTACAACTCAAACGCTACAACTCAAACGCTACAACGCACAAGCTATAACGCAAATGCTACAACACAAAAGCTACAACACGAACGCTACAACTCAAACGCTACAACTCAAACGCTACAACTCAAACGCTACAACGCACAAGCTATAACGCAAATGCTACAACACAAAAGCTACAACACGAACGCTACAACTCAAACGCTACAATGCAAACGCGAAAGCTACAAAACCAAAGCTACAACACAAACGCTACAATACAAACGCTACAATACAAACGCTACAATACAAACGCTACAACACAAACGCTACAACACAAACGCTACAAAACCAAAGCTACAACACAAACGCTACAATACAAACGCTACAACACAAACGCTACAATACAAACGCTACAATACAAACGCTACAATACAAACGCTACAACTCAAACGCTACAACTCAAACGCTACAACGCAAAAGCTACAACGCAAAAGCTATAACACAAAAGCTACAACACGAACGCTACAACGCAAAAGTTACAACACAAATGCTACAACACAAAAGCTACAACACAAATGCTACAATGCAGACGCTACAACACAAACGCAAAAGCTACAACACAAACGCAAAAGCTACAAAACGATAGCTACAAAACAAACGCTACAACACAAACGCTACAACACAAATGCTACAACGCAAACGCTACAATGCAAACGCGAAAGCTACAAAACCAAAGCTACAACACAAACGCTACAATACAAACGCTACAATACAAACGCTACAACACAAACGCTACAACACAAACGCTACAAAACCAAAGCTACAACACAAACGCTACAATACAAACGCTACAACACAAACGCTACAACACAAACGCTACAATACAAACGCTACAATACAAACGCTACAACACAAACGCTACAACACAAACGCTACAACACAAACGCTACAACACAAACGCTACAATACAAACGCTACAACACAAACGCTACAACACAAACGCTACAACACAAACGCTACAATACAAACGCTACAACACAAACGCTACAATACAAACGCTACAACACAAACGCTACAACACAAACGCTACAACACAAACGCTACAATACAAACGCTACAACACAAACGCTACAACACAAACGCTACAACACAAACGCTACAACACAAACGCTACAACACAAACGCTACAATACAAACGCTACAACACAAACGCTACAACACAAACGCTACAACACAAACGCTACAATACAAACGCTACAACACAAACGCTACAACACAAACGCTACAACACAAACGCTACAACACAAACGCTACAATACAAACGCTACAACACAAACGCTACAACACAAACGCTACAACACAAACGCTACAACACAAACGCTACAATACAAACGCTACAATACAAACGCTACAACACAAACGCTACAACACAAACGCTACAACACAAACGCTACAACACAAACGCTACAACACAAACGCTACAATACAAACGCAAAAGCTACAACGCAAACGCTACAACGCAAACGCTACTACACAAACGCTACAACCCGAATGCGAAAGCTAGAAAATGAGCGCAAAAGCTACTGTACAACACAACCCTCTTGCTGTAGGCGTATCCCATGTTCCTGTTTGGGTTTTTCCGAGCGGTACCAGGCTCTGACTGAAGAGAGGAGCTCAGCAGGTCATCGGTAACAGGAAGTGGAAGCTCGGCCTCACACTGGGTGCAGATTTAATCAGGAACAGCTTCCTGTTTCAGTGTCAGGTGCTCAGCAACGTAGCCTGGAACGAGCTGGAATTAACCTTCAGCAAAGCTCTTCCTCAAACGAAACAAGGGAAACAGAAAGGTGGTCTACGGTTAGCACTGCTGGACTATCAGCTACTATACTAAACCTCTTCAAGTCTAAGCACTGGGGGGACCTTAGAGGGCCCAAACCTTCTCAGTCAGGGTGCCCAGGGTTAATGTGGAGCCCTAATACTTGATGGGTTAATAACAGAACTAGGGCTGGGCCAATATATCGATATTATTTTGATATTGTGATATGACACGAGATATCGTCTTGGATTTTGGATATCGTAATATCTAGGGCTGCCACCTCTTAGTCGATTAGTCGACTAATCGGTAGTTTTGGTCTTAGTCGACTAAGATTTCTTTAGTCCATTAGTCATTTTTTATGCTTATTCATGCTTAATTACTTTTTTCCAAGAAACTTCTGAGCACATTTATGGTAAACACAAGATTTAAAGTGGTGCTTTTGCAGGATTAATTGTGGAGAAACTCAGTTTTACAGATGGTTAATTAACTACATTTATATTGTGCTTTTCTAGTCTTAACCACCTCTCAAAGAGCACAGCTCTGTCAATTAAATCAACTAATCCATTAGTCGACTAAATCCTGTAAGTGTTAGTCGACTAAGAACTTCTTTAGTCGAGGACAGCCCTATGTGACAGAACTAAGGCTGGGCCAATATATTGATATTATTTTCGATATCGTGATACGAGACGAGATATCGTCTTAGATTTTGGATATCGTATTATCCTGATATGACATAAGTGTCTTTTCCTGGTTTTAAAGGCAGCATTACAGTAAAGTGATGTACTTTTCAGAACTTACCAGACTGCTGTAGCTGTTCTATTATGTCCACATTACTGATGATTATTTATCTAAAATCTAAATGTGAAGATGTTTTGTTAAAGCATCAGTTGTCAGCCCTAGAATATCGCCGTTATGTCGATAGGTGGATGTTGTCCTACTGTATTTGCACATCTCCGGATAGCTTTCAGCACTTACTTAACGCAGGGCCCTACGAGATGTGGATTAACAGAACCCCTTCATTCCTCCAAACCCCTAAAATAATCAGTCTGTCCATTATTATTATTATTATTATTATTATTATTATTAAACGAGTCTGGACCCAGCTTCTTATGTCCTTATATCCATCCTGCTTAGGACTGACCCATCTCCCCAAAACAAATAACGGTGTCATAGCTTTTTGTAAATTCTCAACTTCGCGTTCTTTTTAGGGCTCGGCGAATCAGACATCACGATATTCTTGTCCAAATACCTCGATATCGACATTACGTCGATATTCTAGGGTTGACAATTGAAGCTTTAACAAAATATTTTCACATTTAGATTTAATTTAATTTTTTTTTCATAATATGAGCACTTTAAACATTATTTTCTACTATTCCAGGAATGCAGTGTGGACTAGCCACACCTTGGCGACTGCGAGACTAACCTTCTGTTTCTGTTGTGCAGTTTTTTGTGTGTGTGTCTGTGTGAACTTAGAAGATTTATTTATTTATATTAGGACAATGCACATTAATCAACATTTCTGTAAATGCGCCAGTGTTAGCCAGTCGGCTAATTTTCAACTGTAGTCCTAGTTGCATGCATGTCTTTATGGTGGGAAGAAACCGGAGCACCGGAAACCCACACAAGCACGGGGAGAACATGCAAACTCCAAACAGAAAGGCCCGGGACAACCTGGGTTCGAACCCAGAACCTTCTTGCTGTGAGGCAGAAGTGCTAACCACCGTGCTGCCTAACTTAATCTCAAATGCAAATGTACTTTTGGGTGTCTGAATTTTTCCGTTTTTTTTTTTTGTTGTTAATCTCTGTTCAAATGTCAGATGATCATCGAGCCGACGAGCCCTAAGCTGCTGCCCGACCCCCTGAAGGAGCCGTACTACCAGCCGCCCTACACCCTGGTGCTGGAGCTCACCGATGTCCTGCTGCACCCCGAGTGGTCGGTACGTACCCCCCCCCCCCCCCTAGGGCTGGGCGATATGGACCAAAAGTCATATCCCGATATATTTTGGCTGAATATCGATATACAGTACAGGCCAAAAGTTTGGACACACCTTCTCATTCAATGCGTTTCCTTTTTATTTTCATGACTATTTACATTGTAGATTCTCACTGAAGGCATCAAAACTATGAATGAACACATATGGAATTATGTACTTAACAAAAAAGTGTGAAATAACTGAAAACATGTCTTATATTTTAGATTCTTCAAAGTAGCCACCCTTTGCTTTTTTTTGATAACTCTGCAAACCCTTGGTGTTCTCTCAATGAGCTTCATGAGGTAGTCACCTGAAATGGTTTTACCTTCACAGGTGTGCTTTGTCAGGGTTCATTAGTGGAATTATTTCCCTTATTAATAAAAAAAGCAAAGGGTGGCTACTTTGAAGAATCTAAAATATAAGACATGTTTTCAGTTATTTCACACTTTTTTGTTAAGTACATAATTCCATATGTGTTCATTCATAGTTTTGATGCCTTCAGTGAGAATCTACAATGTAAATAGTCATGAAAATAAAAAGGAAACGCATTGAATGAGAAGGTGTGTCCAAACTTTTGGCCTGTACTGTATATAAAAGAGACTTCAGATACAGTATTAGGGGACCACTAAGGTCTATATAAAAGAGACTTCAGATACAGTATTAGGGGGACCACTAAGGTCTATATAAAAGAGACTTCAGATACAGTATTAGGGGGACCACTAAGGTCTATATAAAAGAGACTTCAGATACAGTATTAGGGGGACCACTAAGGTCTATATAAAAGAGACTTCAGATACAGTATTAGGGGGACCACTAAGGTCTATATAAAAAGAGACTTCAGATACAGTATTAGGGGGACCACTAAGGTCTATATAAAAAGAGACTTCAGATACAGTATTAGGGGACCACTAAGGTCTATATAAAAGAGACTTCAGATACAGTATTAGGGGACCACTAAGGTCTATATAAAAGAGACTTCAGATACAGTATTAGGGGACCACTAAGGTCTATATAAAAGAGACTTCAGATACAGTATTAGGGGACCACTAAGGTCTATATAAAAGAGACTTCAGATACAGTATTAGGGGACCACTAAGGTCTATATAAAAGAGACTTCAGATACAGTATTAGAGGACCACTAAGGTCTATATAAAAGCATCCAAAGAGCACCATGTCATGGGACCTTTAACAATAACAAATAAATAAATAAAAAGGAAACACATTGAATGAGAAGGTGTGTCCAAACTTTTGGCCTGTACTTTATGCAACATAAAAAAAAGGGTATGTATAGAGGCTTTAGGTTATTGTAGGCCCAGTTTAATATGCAACCAAATTTCAACTCTATTCGGTGGGGGTCCCTGCTCCGTCT
>CM046789.1:4782581-4787581 GCA_025617405.1 Perca schrenkii | reverse complement strand
ACACATACATTCAGAGAGACACACACACACACAGAGAGACACACACATACATTCAGAGAGACACACACATACATTCAGAGAGACACACACACACATTCAGAGAGACACACACATACATTCAGAGAGACACACACATACATTCAGAGAGACACACACATACATTCAGAGAGACACATATACATTCAGAGAGACACACACACACACACACATACAGAGAGACACACACATACAGAGAAAGACACCCAAGTACACACACACACACACGTACACACACACAGAGAGACACAAACAATGAGAGACACACACACACATTCAGAGAGACACACATACATTCAGAGAGACACACATACATTCAGAGAGACACACATACATTCAGAGAGATACACACATACATTCAGAGAGACACACATACATTCAGAGAGACACACACATACATTCAGAGAGACACACATACATTCAGAGAGACACACACATACATTCAGAGAGACACACACATACATTCAGAGAGACACACACATACATTCAGAGAGACACACACATACATTCAGAGAGACACACACACACATTCAGAGAGACACACACATACATTCAGAGAGACACACACACACACACACATACAGAGAGACACACACATACAGAGAAAGACACCCAAGTACACACACACACGTACACACACACAGAGAGACACACACATACATTCAGAGACACACACACACACACACACACACAGAGACACACACACACAGAGATACACACACATACATTCAGAGATACACACACATACATTCAGAGAGACACACACACACAGAGAGACACACACATACATTCAGAGAGACACACACATTCAGAGAGACACACACATACATTCAGAGAGACACACACACACACACACATACAGAGAGACACACACATACAGAGAAAGACACCCAAGTACACACACACACGTACACACACACAGAGAGACACAAACAATGAGAGACACACACACTCACATACAGAGACACACACACACACATACACACACAGAGAGCGACACCCACACACACACACACAGATACACACATACATTCAGAGAGACACACACATACATTCAGAGAGACACACACATACATTCAGAGAGACACACACACAGAAAGACACATACAATGAGAGACACACACACACATAAAGAGACACACACATACACACACAGAGAGCGACACCCACACACACACACACACACACAGATACACACATACATTCAGAGAGACACACACACATACATTCAGAGAGACACACACATACATTCAGAGAGACACACACACACACACACACATACATTCAGAGAGACACACACATACATTCAGAGAGCACACACATACACTCAGACAGCACACAGACACTCAGAGACACACACATACATTCAGAGAGACACACATACATTCAGAGAGACACACATACATTCAGAGAGACACACACATACATTCAGAGAGACACACACATACATTCAGAGAGACACACATACATTCAGAGAGACACACACACATTCAGAGAGAGACACACACATACATTCAGAGAGAGACACACACACATACATTCAGAGAGACACACATACATTCAGAGAGACACACACACACACACACATACATTCAGAGAGACACACATACATTCAGAGAGACACACACATACATTCAGAGAGACACACATACATTCAGAGAGACACACACATTCAGAGAGACACACACACACATTCAGAGAGACACACATACATTCAGAGAGACACACATACATTCAGAGAGACACACACATACATTCAGAGAGACACACACATACATTCAGAGAGACACACATACATTCAGAGAGACACACACACATTCAGAGAGACACACATACATTCAGAGAGACACACACATACATTCAGAGAGACACACACATACATTCAGAGAGACACACACACACATTCAGAGAGACACACATACATTCAGAGAGAGACACACATACATTCAGAGAGACACACATACATTCAGAGAGACACACACACATTCAGAGAGACACACACATTCAGAGAGACACACACATACATTCAGAGAGACACACACATACATTCAGAGAGACACACACATACATTCAGAGAGACACACACACATTCAGAGAGACACACATACATTCAGAGAGACACACACACATTCAGAGAGACACACATACATTCAGAGAGACACACACATACATTCAGAGAGACACACATACATTCAGAGAGACACACACATACATTCAGAGAGCACACACACATACATTCAGAGAGACACACATACATTCAGAGAGACACACACACATTCAGAGAGACACACACATACATTCAGAGAGCACACACATACATTCAGAGAGACACACACATTCAGAGAGACACACACATACATTCAGAGAGACACACATACATTCAGAGAGACACACACACATTCAGAGAGACACACACACATTCAGAGAGACACACACATACATTCAGAGAGACACACATACATTCAGAGAGACACACACACATTCAGAGAGACACACACACATTCAGAGAGACACACACATTCAGAGAGACACACACACATTCAGAGAGACACACACACATTCAGAGAGACACACACACACATTCAGAGAGACACACACACATTCAGAGAGACACACACACATTCAGAGAGACACACACACACATTCAGAGAGACACACACATTCAGAGAGACACACACACATTCAGAGAGACACACACACATTCAGAGAGACACACACATACATTCAGAGAGACACACATACATTCAGAGAGACACACACACATTCAGAGAGACACACATACATTCAGAGAGACACACACATACATTCAGAGAGACACACACACATTCAGAGAGACACACACACATTCAGAGAGACACACATACATTCAGAGAGACACACACACATTCAGAGAGACACACACACATTCAGAGAGACACACATACATTCAGAGAGACACACATACATTCAGAGAGACACACACACATTCAGAGAGACACACATACATTCAGAGAGACACACATACATTCAGAGAGACACACATACATTCAGAGAGACACACATACATTCAGAGAGACACACACATACATTCAGAGAGACACACACATACATTCAGAGAGACACACATACATTCAGAGAGACACACACACATTCAGAGAGACACACACACATACATTCAGAGAGACACACATACATTCAGAGAGACACACACATACATTCAGAGAGACACACACATACATTCAGAGAGACACACACATACATTCAGAGAGACACACACATTCAGAGAGACACACATACATTCAGAGAGACACACACATACATTCAGAGAGACACACATACATTCAGAGAGACACACACATACATTCAGAGAGACACACACATACATTCAGAGAGACACACACATACATTCAGAGAGACACACACACATACATTCAGAGAGACACACACATACATTCACAGAGAGACACACACACACATACATTCAGAGAGACACACACATACATTCACAGAGAGACACACACACACACACATACATTCAGAGAGACACACACACATACATTCAGAGAGACACACACATACATTCAGAGAGACACACACATACATTCACAGAGAGAGACACACACACACACACACATACATTCAGAGAGACACACACATACATTCAGAGAGACACACACACACATACATTCAGAGAGACACACATACATTCAGAGAGACACACACACATACATTCAGAGAGACACACACACATACATTCAGAGAGACACACATACATTCAGAGAGACACACACATACATTCAGAGAGACACACACATACATTCAGAGAGACACACATACATTCAGAGAGACACACATACATTCAGAGAGACACACACACATTCAGAGAGACACACACACATTCAGAGAGACACACATACATTCAGAGAGACACACACACATTCAGAGAGACACACACACATTCAGAGAGACACACATACATTCAGAGAGACACACATACATTCAGAGAGACACACACACATTCAGAGAGACACACACATTCAGAGAGACACACATACATTCAGAGAGACACACACACATTCAGAGAGACACACACACACATTCAGAGAGACACACATACATTCAGAGAGACACACATACATTCAGAGAGACACACACACATTCAGAGAGACACACATACATTCAGAGAGACACACATACATTCAGAGAGACACACACATACATTCAGAGAGACACACACATACATTCAGAGAGACACACACATTCAGAGAGACACACACACATTCAGAGAGACACACACACATACATTCAGAGAGAAACACACATACATTCAGAGAGAGACACACATACATACATTCAGAGACACACACACATACATTCAGAGAGACACACACATACATTCAGAGAGACACACATACATTCAGAGAGAGACACACACATTCAGAGAGACACACATACATTCAGAGAGAAACACACATACATTCAGAGAGAGACACACATACATACATTCAGAGACACACACACATACATTCAGAGAGACACACAAATACATTCAGAGAGAGACACACACATTCAGAGAGACACACATACATTCAGAGAGACACACATACATTCAGAGAGACACACACACATTCAGAGAGACACACACACATACATTCAGAGAGAAACACACATACATTCAGAGAGAGACACACATACACACATTCAGACACACACACATACATTCAGAGAGACACACACATACATTCAGAGAGACACACACACACACATACATTCAGAGAGACACACACATACATTCACAGAGAGACACACACACACACACACATACATTCAGAGAGACACACACATACATTCACAGAGAGAGAGACACACACACATTCAGAGAGACACACACACATACATTCAGAGAGACACACACATACATTCAGAGAGACACACACACATACATACTATGTAATAAGTCTAATGACTTTGACTTAATGATGATT
>CM046789.1:4775081-4780081 GCA_025617405.1 Perca schrenkii | reverse complement strand
TCCTCTCCCTCTTCCTCTTCCTCTCCCTCCCTCTTCCTCCCTCTTCCTCTCCCTCCTTCTTCCTCCCCTCTTCCTCCCTCTTCCTCCCTCTCCCTCTCCCTCCCTCTCCCTCTCCCTCCCTCCCTCTCCCTCCCTCTTCCTCTCCCTCCCTCTTCCTCTCCCTCCCTCTCCCTCTCCCTCCCTCCCTCTTCCTCCCTCTTCCTCTCCCTCCTTCTTCCTCTCCCTCTTCCTCCCTCTTCCTCCCTCTTCCTCTCCCTCCCTCTTCCTCTCCCTCCCTCCCTCTTCCTCCCTCTTCCTCTCCCTCCCTCTTCCTCTCCCTCCCTCTTCCTCTCCCTCCCTCTCCCTCTTCCTTCTTCTCCCTCCCTCTCCTTTCCTTTCCTCCTCCTCCCTCTCCCTCTCCCTCCTCCTCCCTCTCCCTCTTCCTCTCCCTCCTTCTTCCTCCCTCTTCCTCCCTCTCCTTTCCTTTCCTCCCTCTTCCTCCCTCTTCCTCCCTCTCCTTTCCTTTCCTTTCCTCCTCCTCCCTCTTCCTCTCCCTCCTTCTTCCTCCCTCTTCCTCCCTCTCCTTTCCTTTCCTCCCTCTTCCTCCCTCTCCTTTCCTTTCCTCCCTCTCCCTCCCTCTCCTTTCCTCCCTCTCCCCTCCTCCTCCCTCTCCCTCTCCCTCCTCCCCCCCTCCCCTCCCTCCCTCCCCCTCTTCCTTCTGTCTCTCTCCAACTGTCATGTCTCTGGGTATATATTGAGGGAAGGAGCTCGGTAACCTACTTCCCAGAATTAAGACACACTTCTCCCCTCATCTCCATGACGCCAAGACAGGCGCCATAGCAACACACACACACACACACACACACACACTTCTCCCCTCATCTCCATGACGCCAAGACAGGCTAACAGAGCAACAGATGCTGAGAGAGAGAGAGTTATTGACGCTCCATATGCTCAGCCAGACTTACTAATACACATTATCAATGTCCAGAGAAAGTTAGTCCATCTTGTTTTTCGTGGCTGTGCATTTTCTGCCATCTGTGAGTCACAATCCAAGCACCGTCCAATAGGAAGGCTGCATTATGAAAACTTTAAAAAATAGATCGTAAACACACCCTGAGCCTTCTTCGTACTCTTCCCGTTTAAAGCTCCGCTGTGTAATGTTTTGAGTTGATTCTCCCTTTGTTCCCTGATATGAGCTCATTCATAGTCAAAGTCTTCTCCTTCACTGAGAATCTCCCATTCAGAATACATAGGTGTGTCTGTGTGTGTGTGTGTGTGTGTGTGTGTGTGTGTGTGTGTGTGTGTGTGGATTTTCGTGTGTCCGATTGTTTTTGTGTGTGTTTTCATGTGTCTGTCTGTGTGTTTGTGGGTTTTTTCTGTGCGTTTTCGTGTGTGTGTGTGTGTGCGTTCGTTTTTTTCGTGTGTGTTTTCATGTATATGTTTGTGTCTGTGTGTGCGTTTTTTGTGTGTGTGCGTGCATGTGTGTTCGTGGATTTTTGTGTGTGTCCGTTTGTGTTTTTGTGTGTGTTTTCATGTGTCTGTGTGTGTGCGCGCGTTTGTGTGTTTTCGTGTGTGTGTCTGTCTGTCTGTGTGCGTTTTTGTTTTTTTGTGTGTCTGTGTGTGTGCATTTGTGTGTTTTAATGTGTTTTGTGTGTGTGTGTGTGTTTTCGTGTGTCTGTGTGCATTCGTGTGTTTTCGTGTGTGTGTGTGTGTTTTCCTGTTTGTGTGTTTTCATGTGTCTGTGTGCGTTCATGTGTTTGTGTGTGTGTATTTTCGTGTGTTTTCGTGTGCGTGTTTTCATGTATGTTTGTGTGTTTTTATGTGTCTGTGTGTTTTCGTGTGTGTGTTTTCGTGTGTGTGTGTGCGTTCATGTGTTTGTGTGTGTGCGTGTTTTCATGTATGTATGTTTGTGTGTGTGTGTGTGTGTGTGTGTGTTACACCTTTTAGACACAGGGCACAGTGTCTACTATCGTCAGTGGGAGAAACTTAAGACAAAACTAATCCATTAATCCGAACAATAATCGGCAGATTAATCAAGCGTGAAGTAACAGTTAGTTTCTCTCTTTATTTCCCATCAAACACTTCTACCAGCTGGTTTATTCTCTTTCTGTCTGATATCGTTTTCAGAAATGTTGTTGTATTTAAACCATGAGCAGCTAAGACAACGTTAATTCCTGCTGAGCTGCAGCGTGCTGACCCTTCCTCAGCATTGTTTCGCTGGCCTGCATCTGAGCAGCAGACGTCTTATTGTTTGTTGGCGAGAACAAACAACAACAGTTGGATTAACTGTCTTACTCCAAACTTAGGTTTTTATTGTCCGGGCCCCTTGGAACAGGCGACAAAGACGTCAAAATAAGCAACAAAAACGTAAAAAAAAATAAAAAAAATAAAATAAAAACGACATGAATGTTGGAAAAAGGGACAAAAAAACATTGAAAACTCGACAAAATAGTCAAAAATAAGCTACAAAAACGTAAAAAAAACTGCGTAAAGGTCGGAAAAAGCGACAAAAACATTGAAAATTCAACAAAAACGTCAAAAATAAGCTACAAAAATGAAAAAAACAGCTTAAATGTCAGAAAAAGCGACAAAAACTTTGAATACTTGACAAAAACGTCCTAAATAAGCAACAAAAAACTGTATAAATGTCGGAAAAAGTGACAAACATTGAAAACTCGACAAAAACGTCGAAAATGAGCTACAAAAACGTCAAAAAACTGCATAAATGTCGGAAAAAGCGACAAAAACATTGAAAAATCAACAAAAAACATCAAAAAATAAGCTACAAAAAACATCAAAAAACTCCATAAATGTCGGAAAAAGCGACAAAAACATTGAAAAATCAACAAAAACGTCAAAAATAAGCTACAAAAACGAAAACAACAGCTTAAATGTCAGAAAAAGCGACAAAAACTTTGAATACTTGACAAAAACGTCCTAAATAAGCAACAAAAAACGGTATAAATGTCGGAAAAAGTGACAAACATTGAAAACTCGACAAAAACGTCGAAAAATGAGCTACAAAAACGTCAAAAAAACTGCATAAATGTCGGAAAAAGTGACAAAAACATTGAAAAATCAACAAAAAACATCAAAAATAAGCTACAAAAAACATCAAAAAACTCCATAAATGTCGGAAAAAGCTACAAAAACATTGAAAACTCAACAAAAACGTCAAAAATAAGCTACAAAAACGAAAACAACAGCTTAAATGTCCGAAAAAGCGACAAAAACTTTGAATACTTGACAAAAACGTCCTAAATAAGCAACAAAAAACGGTATAAATGTCGGAAAAAGTGACAAACATTGAAAACTCGACAAAAACGTCGAAAATGAGCTACAAAAACGTCAAAAAACTGCATAAATGTCGGAAAAAGTGACAAAAACATTGAAAAATCAACAAAAACATCAAAAATAAGCTACAAAAAACATCAAAAAACTCCATAAATGTCGGAAAAAGCGACAAAAACATTGAAAAACTCAACAAAAACGTCAAAAATAAGCTACAAAAACGAAAACAACAGCTTAAATGTCAGAAAAAGCGACAAACAAACTTTGAATACTTGACAAAAACGTCATAAAATAAGCAACAAAAAAACGGTATAAATGTCGGAAAAAGTGACAAACATTGAAAACTCGACAAAAACGTCGAAAATGAGCTACAAAAACGTCAAAAAACTGCATAAATGTCGGAAAAAGTGACAAAAACATTGAAAAATCAACAAAAACATCAAAAATAAGCTACAAAAAACATCAAAAAACTCCATAAATGTCGGAAAAAGCGACAAAAACATTGAAAAACTCAACAAAAACGTCAAAAATAAGCTACAAAAACGAAAACAACAGCTTAAATGTCAGAAAAAGCGACAAAAACTTTGAATACTTGACAAAAACGTCATAAAATAAGCAACAAAAAAACGGTATAAAATGTCGGAAAAAGTGACAAACATTGAAAACTCGACAAAAACGTCGAAAATGAGCTACAAAAACGTCAAAAAACTGCATAAATGTCGGAAAAAGTGACAAAAACATTGAAAAATCAACAAAAACATCAAAAATAAGCTACAAAAACATCAAAAAACTCCATAAATGTCGGAAAAAGCGACAAAAACATTGAAAAATCAACAAAAACGTCAAAAATAAGCTACAAAAACGAAAACAACAGCTTAAATGTCAGAAAAAGCGACAAAAACTTTGAATACTTGACAAAAACGTCCTAAATAAGCAACAAAAAACGGTATAAATGTCGGAAAAAGTGACAAACATTGAAAACTCGACAAAAACGTCGAAAATGAGCTACAAAAACGTCAAAAAACTGCATAAATGTCGGAAAAAGTGACAAAAACATTGAAAAATCAACAAAAACATCAAAAATAAGCTACAAAAACATCAAAAAACTCCATAAATGTCGGAAAAAGCGACAAAAACATTGAAAAACTCAACAAAAACGTCAAAAATAAGCTACAAAAACGAAAACAACAGCTTAAATGTCAGAAAAAGCGACAAAAACTTTGAATACTTGACAAAAACGTCCTAAATAAGCAACAAAAAACGGTATAAATGTCGGAAAAAGTGACAAACATTGAAAACTCGACAAAAACGTCGAAAATGAGCTACAAAAACGTCAAAAAACTGCATAAATGTCGGAAAAAGTGACAAAAACATTGAAAAATCAACAAAAACATCAAAAATAAGCTACAAAAACATCAAAAAACTCCATAAATGTCGGAAAAAGCGACAAAAACATTGAAAACTCAACAAAAACGTCAAAAATAAGCTACAAAAACGAAAACAACAGCTTAAATGTCCGAAAAAGCGACAACAACTTTGAATACTTGACAAAAACGTCAAAAATAAGCAACAAAAAAACGGTATAAAATGTCGGAAAAAGTGACAAACATTGAAAACTCGACAAAAACGTCGAAAATGAGCTACAAAAACGTCAAAAAACTGCATAAATGTCGGAAAAAGTGACAAAAACATTGAAAAATCAACAAAAACATCAAAAATAAGCTACA